>JBDJHY010254504.1:0-10609 GCA_039654485.1 Withania somnifera
ACCTATAATAGAAAGGCAAAATAGTAGTACTTCAACTCAACCACGAATATTTGGATTTCTATTACAGGTTCTTTTATAAAACTTATTCTCGATTCTTCAATTTTTTGCCTTTCTATTATAACACAACTTTTTCAATGGAATGATAACAAATGATTATGTAGCTGAAAAAAATACAGGAGCCTGGTAATTTTAGTTTTATTTTTTGGACTGCTGGGCTCACAAGCCCACTTTTAAGCCTTATATTGGACCTGAATTTCAGTTGGAAATATGGGTATCATTATTCAGTTTTTTCCCCATGGAGCATTTTTTTGATAGTTTTGAGTTGGTTCGGGTGATTTTGCGGCAATTTGGGATTTTCTCTATGATTTTAAGAACTCGTACCAGCGTCCAGGTAGTCTAGGCTTACTTTTCCTTTAGGATGGTGTACTATAAGGTGTTTGATAGTGTGTCCATTTGTGTAGGATGGTTCATATCTTGGTTACTTCTCTCGTTTATATTTTCTTATTTTACCTATTTCAGGGGTCTTATAAAGGGACGTAGAGGGAATTGAGTGGTGTATAGGAGTCACGACTTTTCTTAGAGCTTCATTTGACATTAGTGGTTGTGTAGTGCCATATTATTACTCTGTGCGAGGTGTATGCTTAATGTTGGACTTCGATGGATCTTATATCATGCTAAGAGCTCCTTATTTATACTTATATTACTTTGTGCCATGCATTGTGTTGATATCTCGAGTTGTAGATAGCGGTTGGTATATGGTATTGGATTAATATGGTAGTATATTAACAAAGATTAAAATAGAATTTTCTGAACTACAGTAAGCGTAAAGAGATTCCTATGACTTAACCTTCATGACCGCGATGCAATATGGAACTATTTTTATAATTAAACTGACTAACGATTTTCCATACTTATATGTACCACTCTGAGTTTTTATTTGTTGGTGTGGAGCTCCTATTCTTGGTCATGAGTTGATGCATCAGGGAGGGACCTCTTATGGCTAGCTGGAAGCTATCATTTAGAGGTGGGACCTCGGTGGGGGCTGTTAATTGAAGGTGTGACCTATCGTACTGGACTAAGATATGTTATTTAGGGGTGGCAACTCCATGGCTAGGCTAAGTGCCATTATTTTTCTTCTTTACTTATTCATGTTGTTTGTACTGTTCAGGTCTATATCGGGTGTCACGTTGGGTCCTTGATGGATCTTTTTGTGATTGACAAGTGGATTAGGCACCGGCTAGGTTTTGTTTGTTTTCTTTTATTCTTGTAACCAGTGTTCTTATAGGGGTACTTTTAGGTTATACATATATTGTTTACTTACCTTTCCTAGCTTGTTACGACATCTTTTATTCACCTATCTTAACTCCGTTTACACTCAACTAGAGCCAGGTACACTTTATATATGTATATTCATTTATCAAGGCTATGTGGTAAATAGTTTTACTTTGGGACAGAAGTACATAGATCTTACTATACTTAGTTGGTTATCCTTAACTGTGCCTAGTTTTAGCTATGTAGTTAGGTTTTATTATTTTATCCCTACTCTTATTGCCTTTTTGTTTTAAATTTCGTTGCCTTTACTTTATTTGTTCTTTACTTTATCCCAATCGGCCTATGATACCTAATGGGTAAATGTGTTTATGGTAATCATACAACACCTCTACACTATATTCATGGTGTAGATATCATTAGGGGCATTAGAAACTACTAGATTGTGCTGAGTAGGTTGTTGTCTTCCAGCTGTTGTAGCATGCTTTATTTTTTCCATGAAAGGACCTGTTTAGTTTGTACTTCTGTAGGAGCTTGTATATTTTTAAATCTTTTGGATAATGTATTTTATAGCTCCATATGCTACTGATATCAGGCTTTTGGCAGGGTTATGTATATATGTGTAAGTTGCTATCTATTTGTTCAATTTATTGTTTAATATTTGTTATGAGTTGTAATGTGGACTATTTCTTGTCTCTCTAAGGTGTAGCATTAGGATTACCTATCGGTGAGTTGTAGGTGCTATCAGATCTGATTTCTGGGCCATGACAAGACATCTATTGCATTGGGTTTTTAGAATTGTTTTCTTTACAAGTTCATTTAGCTTTACTGCTTTATTTTGACCCTATGTAGGGTATTTTGGTACTTTGATTGCCTAGAGTGAGACTTGTGCTTAGCTGGTGGCTGCTAATCAATCCTAGTTTTGTTGTGGGATCATATGTTATTATTGTGTAGCATTCATGAATTTTAGACCCTAGATTAAGGTCTCGGGTGTATGAGATCATCCCAGTACCATGGTTACATGATTGGTCATCAAAAGAATGGAAGGTTATCACTAGCATAAACTGTAAAGAGATTTCCTAAATATATATGTAAGCGAATTCCCAACCTGGTGTTGGTATAGAGGAACTTTCAAGTGTAAACTGATTAGATTTCTTCCTGTCTCGAGGTAGTTTCTTAGAAATAAAGGGACGCGTTCACGGTATGAATAAATTTAGGGGTGCTATCCTGATGCTGATTATGAGACGTGGGTCTCTAGGGTGAGCCAACTTTTGACTATGATATTCATTGGCATTAACTGACTTCTAACTATAAGTCAAGGAGTCTCTGGCCTAAGCAACTTTAGGCTATCAAGTTGCGGTCCCAAATAAGGGTCTAAGTGAAAATTTTGAGGTTCAGACTAACATATGAAATGTTTATGCCTTGTGGTCTACTGTTCTCACCTCGTGTATTCATCCTATGGCTTTTGTTATACTCTCCAATCTTAAGGAAGAAGTCATGGTGAGTCCTTATTTTTCTTATTTGTTCCTACTGGGTGGATAGGGCGTCAGGTAGGTTATGTATGTATTCTTTTATTATTTATACTCAATAGTGATATATTAGCTACTTTACTTGCTTTATACCCTCGTAATTATTTTTTTCCTTGGTATATTCTATAACAACACACTGTGGTGCTAAGATAAAGGCCAAGTATTTTTTCTTTCATATGATATCTCTAGTTATGAGGTGATTTCCATATCGTGAGATAGTCGTACATAAAACAAGTTGCTTTAGGATTACTACCTCTATCAATGAAACTTAGCTGCTTCTTCTACTAGTGGTAGTTGCCTACTATTTTGTTCTTTGTACTACTTTACTTAGCTATGTTAAACTATTTCACATACCTCTCCCTGTTGCTTTACTGATACTTTATATCCACCCAGTCAACCGATGATGCCTACTGGATACTTGTGTTTGGTACTTATACTACGCTTTTGCATTAATTTCCTTGCAGATATAAAAATGGTAGATCGTAGATGGCGTGATTGTGCTTACTAGATAGCCAATACTATGAGACCATGGTGTGCATTTTGCATTCAAGATGATCGTGTCTTCCTCGTGTTGTTGTTTGCTCTATTTTGTTGGTAGAAAGTCCTTTCCTACTTTATATTTTGTAGGAGCTTGTATGTGTCGTATATATTCTTTTAGATATTATGATATTGAAGATCCATAAGCTACTGACTCTAGGTTTTTTGTGGGTTTGTGTGTATATGTATTGTTGTTGCTCATTATTGGGATAGGATTACCGACATGCAGTTTGTAGGCGTCATCATGACCTGAGTTTTGGGTCTTCAGATCTAGATGGGAAGAATAAGACTCATATTTCTATACGAAATCACATCCTAGATTTTGGGTTAAAACCAAAAAGGGACCTATAGCATAATATATAAAGACAAAACACTAGGAGGTACACCTCAGCACAAGCAACACGTGGTTCAAATTTAAGCTCAAGTGGGACCCTCCGATGGTCATGGAAATGTTATGATAGATAACTTTTTATATAGAAAATTTAGCTAAGAAAGAGCAACAATTACTTGAATAACCAATGAATAAAACAACCCACAATGATCACCTCCCACCAATAGCTACAACTCAAAATAAGTCAAGTAAAAAAGCTTCAATGGTCTTTCTCCATTAAAGGGAAAACATGCATTAAGAACCAAAAAACTCGGAAGAGTATGCACCTCAAGGGAGAAATTAACGCAGGTAACCACTTTCCTCAAAACCCACTATCAATACATAACACTTGGAGGTGAAAACCAAGCTTAAAGTTAAAGATTTAAGAGAAACAAGTGAAGGTTAAGTTTGAAAAATGAGGGAAACCCAGCGCGGTCTTGATAATTACCTTGAAACCTAACCTAGCGTGATCACGTCCCACAAGCATAAGAGGACTAAATACCTAAAATCTTAAATCATCATGACCTAATTACACTAAATAGCAGAAAATCAAACACAGTGTAATCGCACTAAATAATAAAAAGGGATTTTATCGTGATTTAATCCTCTGAGAGGGATGGTGCTAAAAGAAGGTATATGTACCTACAAATTTCTTATAATGACCTGCTCAGTCATTTCCTTGTATTTCCTTAATTTAATACTTGTTGGGACCGGTAGCTTGGTGCCCTCTTGTTATCTCAGTTTTCCTGTTTTAAAGTTTTAGTTTTAAAATAGTGGAACTTGAGAGTGAAATAGTAGCAAACATCCTTGAAATTTAATTTCGATAGTCCCGTTAGCTCTAAAATACTGTCTTTGGTCTAGATGAACCTTAAGTTTGTGTCCTGAGATTTTCATTTTGAGTTTGGATTATTTTGTGGAATTCAGCCCAATCGAATATCATTTTGGAGCTTGGGTGTTCTTTTGAGGATCAGAGCATCAAATCATGACTCCATCAATTCTATCAACTCTGAAATGTCGAGTTTGGGCTAGTTGAGTCATTGGTTTGCTTCCTAGGGTGCACAGGCTTCTTTTGAGTAGGTTTGTGGAAGTCCTTAGTTGGGCTTCTTTTTGATCCTTTTTGGTTTGGGGTATTTTTCACTAAAATGGACTTGGATTGTCATTTCATTGTGTCCGTGGTGTGTTTTCCATAATAAATGCACTTTTGGTTTGTTAGAATTGGAGTTTCGATGCTCGTTATAGACCCCTCAGAGTTTTCCCATTTCCCTTGTGTTACTGCAGGTCACAGACGACACCAGTGGCCCTTGGGTCTCCCTGTAGAGGTCTATCCTGCACCCAAGAGGCTACCCTAGTGAAGTTCACCCCTGTGTCCAAGAAGCCTCCCCGGGGAGGTCGCACCTGTGGCCACCTAAACTCTATAAATAGGGGATCTCCCCTTTGATTTCCAACTTGTTGTTTTTCATTTTTTTAGTTTCTTCTTGACTGTATGAGCTGATTTTTGAGGATTTCAAGTCGTGGGGATTTGTGTGGGTGATCGTGAGAGAGTTTGTGGTGTTTGGTTTTTAAGGTAATTCTTGTTTTCGCTTTACTTTAAATGTGCAAAATGTTTTTATTTTGTTACACTAGACCTAGTTTTACCCATCAATTTGATATCTCCTTAAGCTTAAATTTTGATAACGTGTCCCTCGAGCTAAGGGCTACGCCCTAGTATAGTTAATTTATTTTTTTAGGTTGTTGGGCTCGGTTCTCGACTATGGTTGCTAATTGTAATATAGGTCTTATTATTCATATTTAGATCCCTAGACTTGTAATTTATTTAGTTTCAGGTGGTATCGACTGTGTTGGAGCTTTGGATCTGAACTGTGCGCACTTCGGGGATTTTCGCTAGCAGGTTAGGTTTATTTATATGCATTGAAGACTGGGTTATTATTATTGTGCTGGTAATTGGCTAGTAGTGTGGGTTGGGTTATTTAGGTTGATCGTTGTATTTCTATTGATATTTATGTTGGTTTTCAAGCACCCATGGGAAGACATAGAGGGTGAAGGGTTGTACGCCCGGGTCTTGGCTTGGCCACAGACCTTGGGAACTATTCTAGTTATTGCGTGATGAGTGTAGTTAGATCAGCTCTTAGCTGGTGGCATTTGGCTAATCCTAGATCTCGTTTACTTTTTGTTTCCATTGTTATTAGTCTTATTTTTGGTATTGTGTTGGTACTCTTATATATTTATTGTTTGGGCTGGAGACATGGCACTAATAGGGGGCGAGGCCCAAAGACATGGCGCTGATGTTGTGAGGATGAGACCCTTATTATTGACACTGACAGGGGTGTGTGTCCAATATTGATTGTTGACACTGATAGGGGTATGTGTCCGCTATTAATCATTGACGCTGACAGGGGTATGTTTTCAATATTTATTATTGATACAGATAGGGAGTGTGTGTCTGAGGTTGATTATTGATACAGACAAGGTATATGTGTCCGAGGTTGATTATTGACACTGACAGGGGGTGTGTGATTGATGGTACTATTCTACTTTACTTTCCTTCGCCCCTTTGTATTTCCTTATTATGGTGTGTGCTCACCGGGATTAAAGAGGGAGTCACGGTGGGTTTTTCTATACTGTTTATGCTTACCGACGGGATGGTGCGCCAGGTAGGTTTTGTTGTCCTAGACTCTAGGTAGGTTATTGTGTGTTTACTTTTAATTTTCTATTTAGCATCTTTCTTCTATTCGATCATTATTCATTGTTCATGCGTATATGGTATCTTGATCAGTGGGGTTTGACTAAGCTAGAGCACAGTTATGTTTCCTTAATTTATTTTGAGTTTTGAACGGTGATCTTTGTAGATTGCATCTACCATGCTTATTTCCTTTAGATCTATACTGGCACGTTCGATATCTTACTCCTCTTCTTATTATTAGTTTTATTACTTCTTTTACTGCTTTCATACTACTATTGACCTATTTTACTTCCTTTCCTTTATTACTAGAATTTTTTTTTAACCTAGTCGGCTGATAATGTCTATTGGGTTCCTTGTTTTGTACTCATGCTGCACTTCTGTACCTTTTTCCGTGGTAAAAATATTGATAGAGGTTATCAACTACACTGTAATCATACCGACTGTAGAGATTACATTGAGCTTTGCTGTCCGAGCCGACCGTGATTTCCTTGACTCTAGCTTTTTTTATTTGGTCTACAACAGGCCCTGCATTTTATTATGTTTTATAGGAGTTACCTTGTTTTTTATCTTTTTATTATTCTATATGGTAGATCCATATGACACTGTCACCAGGTTTTTGGAGTTGGGTCATCTATGATTTCCTTTTGGCTGTCAT
Source organism: Withania somnifera (assembly GCA_039654485.1). Classification (NCBI taxonomy): domain Eukaryota; kingdom Viridiplantae; phylum Streptophyta; class Magnoliopsida; order Solanales; family Solanaceae; genus Withania; species Withania somnifera. The sequence goes on from JBDJHY010254504.1 coordinate 7,041, forward strand.
TCTTGATGGATTCTTTATGCTTTCCTTTGATGCATTTGTTGTTTTGATAGTTTATAGCCCATTACGTGTAGCTTCGGGCTATAGGGTTAGCCTTATCTATAAGAGGATTGTAGATGCCATCGTGGCCTAAGATTTTGGGTATTGATAGAGTGGTATCAGAGCCAAGTTCACTGGTCTCATTAGTGTTGGAGCAAGTTCGTAGTAGAGTCCTTCTTATCGATGCATAGACGTCCGCATCTAATCTTTGGGAGGCTACAGGGTACCTTAGGAAACACTGTCTTCCTTTGAATCCTATCGTGCGTTGTCATTCGTAATCTTCTATAATTTTTATTGACCACATTCCTTTGTAGATGATACATACTAGAAGATCATCGATAGATCGAGAACCTTCCCCAGTGAGCTAGGAAATGGTAGGGGAGGATGCTCCATCTGTTGCTACTGCCTAGCTACTTCATAGCCATAAGCACCCTCCATACCACCATCATAGCCTATTCAGCCACCACCATCCATGCTTAGAGACTTATTGTCATAGATGCTTCAGATGTTAGATGGTATAACGGCAGACATACTATAGTTAACTAATCAAGGAGCAACAAAGGGTGTATCACCTCCCCCATATTCTGCAGTTCCTACACAACCACTAGACGTACCACCAGTTGCACCACTTCAAACTAATGCCACTACCCCTGCACCAGTATTAGCTCCTACTATACTCGCATTTGAGGTGCAGAAGATGTTGGACAATTTCCTCCGAGTTTCCCTCACCAGGTTCTCGAGAGCATAGGGACAGGACCCCAATGAGTTTTTTACTATTTGTGAGGAGTTCCTTCAGACATTACATCTTCTAGATTCTCACGGGGTAGAATTCACATCCTATCTACTTTAGGGTGCCACTAGTCAGTTGTGGCGGACATTTTGGGATCATAGATCGCTAATGTCGGTTCCTCCTACTTAAGGATAGTTTAGAGAGGCATTTCTAGCTTAATATTTTCCTTGGAGTGTCTGTAAGGCATCGGGGACAAGTTTGAGGGATTGAGATTGGATTTGATAAAAGTCCCAGAGTATGAGGCATGATTTTTTGATTTATCCATACATGCCGGAGACCTGATATCTTATGAGAAGGAGAGAGTTTACTGCTTTCCTCGTAGGATGAGGCCTGATTTCCAGGCCATGTTTAGTTACTTTTGGTGTTACAGATGTCATTTTTGGATGTTTCTGACCATGCTCTCCATATGGAGATCTTGACTCGCCAGGCTCAAGGGTGTAGCAAGAAGAGGCAACGCTATCAGGGTGACTTTTCAAGGACCAGGTTAGAGAGTCATGATTTTGACCGGAGATTTCAGCTGAGTTGACAACACCAGTCCTCTAGTAAAAGGGTAAGCAGCGATCCCATTAGGGGCCTAATTTTAAGTTTGTGATCCTTCGCCGAGGGGTTCCGTGACTAGTTCAGGATAGGTTATGTTTTCTATGAGTGTAGGGTACAGGGATATTATGCCAGAGCTTATCCCCAGTATAGGGCCTCTTAGGCAACACTATATGTTCAGCACTTGCAAACAGTGCCACCAATTAGAGGTAGGCTACCAGCTATTCGGGGAGCCATGGGAGGAGACAGGGTTGGTAGAGGTAGAGGAAGGGACTTTGGTGCACAACAGGAGGGGGAGTAGTGCCAGCTTTATGCTATTCCTAAACGGACCAAGGATGAGGCCTCCGATGCAGTAATTATTGATATATTGTCTGTATTTGGGTTTTCTACACAAACCATGTTTGATCTGGGTACGCCCTCTCCTATATTTCAGTTTATTTTCTTCGAGATTGGGTGTTCATAATGGGTAGTTGCACATACCCTTGAATGTATCTACCCCAGTGAGTACAACCCTAGTGGTAGATTGGGTATAAGGTCATGTCTGGTGACTATTAAAGGTGATGACACATGTGTTGATTTGATTAAGCTATCTATGTTAGATTTTGATGTAATTCTGGGTGTGGACCGGTAGTCCTCCTATCATGTGGTCCTGGATTGTTATGCCAAGACAGTGACCTTACTTGTACATGGTGTACCCCCTATAGTGTAGCGCGGTCTTACTAGTTGTTCGTCGTTTTTGGTCATTTCTTATTATCGATCCCGTAGACTTGTCTCTCAAGGTTTTTAGTTTTACTTGGCCCACGTTAGTAATGTTAGTACGGAGTCCCTTTCCTCTGAGACTATGCTAATTTTTAGTGAGCTTTTTTATGTCTTCCCTGCCGATCTTCCTGGCCTTCAACCCGAGCGGGATATAGTTTTTTCTATCGAGGTTGAGCTAGGCACCAGGCCCATTTCCATTACTCCGTATCATATGGCATCGGCTGAGCTTCGTGAGGTGAGTGTCCAGTTGTAGGAATTTCTTGATAGGGGCTTTATCTATCCTAGTGTTTTGCCATGGGGTGCCCCGGTGTTGTTTGTTAAGAAGAAGGATAGGTCTCAGCAGATGTGTTTTCATTATAAGCAGCTGAACAAGTTTACTATTAAGAATAAGTTTCATGTGCCTTGCATTGATGATCTGTTTGATCAACTTTAGGGAGCTATGGTGTTCTCTAGGATTTATCTGAGGTCGGGATACCACTAGATGAGGGTTCAGGATGAAGATGTCCCAGAGATAGCTTTTCAAATGAGGTATGGGCATTTTGAGTTTTAGGTGATGTCATTTGTGCTCACTAGTTCCACTGCAACATTCATAGATATGATGATTCGGGTAATTCAACCTTATTTGGATTCATTTGTGAATGGTTTTATCAATGTCATACTAGTTTACTCACAAAGTTGAGCTGAGCATGAGGGCCATCTGAGGGTTAGCAGACTTTAAGGATTGAGCGACTCTATCCTAAGTTCTCAAAGTGTGATTTTTGGCTAGATTCCATCAAATTTCTGGGCCATGTGGTATCGGGTGCCGGTGTCAGTATTGATGCGGCTAAGGTTACTGTAATTTATGATTGGCCTCAACCTATGTCCGTCAGTGAGATTCATAGATTCTTAGGATTGGTAGGGTATTATCATTGTTTTATCTTGTTTTCTCTTCTATCGTCGCCGCTTTGGCTAGACTAACATAGAAGGACGTGCCTTTCTAGTGGTCAGTTGAGTGTGAGGCCAGCATTCTAAGGCTTAAGGAGTTGTTTACTACTGCTCCGGTTCTGGTTCTACCTGTTGAAGGCCAACCATTTATTGTGTACTATGATGCTTCAGGTATTGGTCTAGGTTTTATTCTAATGCAGCAGTGCCATGTCATAGCATATGCATCGAGGTGGCTGACGGATCATGAACGAAACTACTCCACCCATGATTGAGAGTTGGCAATAGTAGTTTTTACAGTTAAGATCTAGAGGCATTACCTAGATGGAGTCCACTGTGAGGTATTCATTGATCACTGCAACTTGCAGTACATTCTGAGTCAGAAAAAGCTTAACTTGAGGCAGCAGAGGTAGGTTGAGCTCCTAAAGGACTACCACTTGACTATACTCTACCATCCGGGCAAGGCTAACGTGATTTATGATGCCTTGAGCAGGAAGGCAGTGAGTCTGGGAAGCCTAGCTGCAAT
>JBDJHY010254535.1:0-20155 GCA_039654485.1 Withania somnifera
TATATGATTTCTTACTTTCTTTGATCTAATGATTAGCTCATGTAAACCCCCCCCCCCAGTTGGTTTCAAATATTGAAGAACATAGTGATTTTAAGCTTTTTTTATGTTATTTTGAACATTCAGAAGGCTATTATTTGATTCTCTTATTTTTAGGCTTGCTGGCCAAGTTTATTTATTCTGTATATAAACCCTCTCCACCTATAACTTTAGTGTGAACTAAGGTTTACTAAGTAAGAAAGGAGAGTAGTGGGGAGAATTCTAGTGTTACATTAGTATTTCTTAGGGTCTTGATACATTAATTTGCAATATTTTAAGGATGTGATGGCATAGATTGAATTCCCTTATGCTTAAGTATTGCATTTAGAGTAATAGTTTGATAGTTCTTCACTACTCGATTTAGTTTTATTTCTAGGTTAATTTAAACTAAAATGTTCTAGTTGATAAGCCTCGACCCCTTCGAGTATTTCTCTAAAAAGGGATTTTCTTGTACTCCTCTAGAGGGTCTTGTAGGCTTGGAGAGTTTAGGTCTATTTTTCCTTTGAGTTATAAGTGTTTCAGGACTATTTACAGATCCTCTTGGCTTTGATTCTCGCCTTATAGAAGGTATGCTTTTCTCTTTTCATTTTATTTTTCATGAATCTATTTGTTGAACTATATTATGTAATATGTTGATACTTGTGATATTCACAATGTAGTATGTTAGGGTATGTTATTAGAATGGTACATTATACTTTAAGTTTTTCATGCTTCAATTTAGCACTAAGGTTAGTTTATAGGGGCTAGAAGAGATGGTTTTAGCTCTTAAAATCTTGTGTTATGTATTTATTGGTTTTCAATGATTTGTTATCAATATTCTATGTTATTTAGTTATGCTAAACTGTTTTGAGCAAAGGTTTTCCATTGTTTCCTATGATATTTTTTTTAAGTCTGAGTTCAAGGTTGCCATATAGTTGTATGTCTATGGTCTATTTGACTGTTTGCTAAGTTGGTGGTAGCTTGAGACATGTTTGTGCTCTAAATTTCTATCTTGTGTATTTTGAGTCTTGTTACAGTCTTAAATCTATTTCAGATTATTTTATCTATGTTCAATGTCACTGTTGGTTTCATATTCAACTAATTTTACTCCATGTCCTACTTGCTAAGATTTTTTTAAAATGTTCTTTATTTCTTTATAAATGGAAAGAAGGGCATCAAGGTTGCCTAAATTGACTTGAAAGGTAGGGGAGATCCTATGACATTTATCCCCTATTCCAAGTTTTTCTTAAAAGGACCTTCTTGATACCTTTTGAGTCATAAACTATGCTCCCTCATCCACCCACACAATTTTGTTTTAAATCAGTCCCTACATGATCTATATGCTAAGTGTTCTATGAAGCATTTTTGGTTTCAACACTATTTCATATTAGAAGTATATACGTCTCTTAACTTCTTTACCTCATACCTCCCTTGGATTTCATAAGGGACTTTTGTGAATGTAAAACAAGGGGGAAGACTTGTAAGATATTAATTGGATAAGGTTTGATGTCAAAACCTTTCTTACTTTGCCTCTAAACTTAATATCTTATTAGAATGCCTAAGTAGAGGATTGTAGTTTGACATGGGATTCAAACTACCTCTTAGGAATCCCAAGTTATATATTCTAAGAGCTGAGGCACATAGGCATTCAATGCCATTGAAAATTGTTTCCAAAGCTTTTTTTTCTCTAAAAAAATGTTGAATTCTTGCATTATGAAAGTGATCTTTGTCTTGTACTTGTTTTTTGTTTGTTTTCAACATTAGGCAACAAGATGTGCTAGCATCATGTTTGTTTGTTTGTTTGTTTTCACCTAGCATCATGTTTGTTGAAACTATCTTAGTTGTTTGTAAAAAATTCTATTTTAAAGTTATAATATTGATAATTTCCCATGTGTGAATACGTTGGTGTACTATCTAGTGTGAGTACTTGTCTATGTGCAAACTTGATTATGTATGATCATGTAGTTTCATATGAATATAAAGGAAGATCCCGACCAACATCATGTGATATAATCTTACCACACTTAGATTTGTCCTGGTAAAAAAATAAAAAATGGAACATATGCCCCATATCAACCTAGCAGTTTATTTATTGGGTCTTTGCTTTTCTAATTTGTTATGTCTCTGTCTGGATTGTCTCCTATCTAGCACTGATTAGAAATAAGGAGAAGAGATCAAATCTAATCCTCTACAACACCTTTATAAAAGTGAAAAAAAGTGGCCAAGGGTGAGTACAAAACAATGGTACTTGGTAGCATCCTCGGAGGTTGGTCTAAGTATAAAAAAATAGTGACTAATCCAGACATTCAACCACCCTACACAACTACAACCTGCATATAATTGTAAACAATAGCCCAGTACAGTCCAAATCTAATAAATGAGAGAAAAGAAATAGGTAATTATAGTTTCACAAGTCCAACAATAACTCACCAGTCACAAAGTCAGTTATCAATCCAAGACAAAAGGACAACAATACTCTCAAAAATAGTCTCAAGTCATTAACATGTATCAACTAATCTCAAACAACCAATAAGGAGGACTATTAAATCAATATAAACTCAATGCAAATATGATGCAATGCAAAAATAATCATGATGCATATCTTCCCTATTGTTCCCGATGTACGCCTTACAAAGACCTCGGCATATTATGTATCAATACCTGGAAAAAAACCTCAGGTTATATTTATATATTAATACTTGGTAGAAACCTCAGGTTACAATTATATATCAATACCTAATAGAAACCTAAGGTTATAAATCATCGCTTTCGTAGAGACCTCAGGCACCAATATCTGATGTACCTTAAAAATATGCATCCGGTAGAAACCTCGGATCCCCACATCCCAAGTCATAACTCAGTTTTTATGCACAAATAATAATAGATATGCATATACCAATGCAAGCATGGTGAGTGGCACAAAATTAGGTTACAATAAAAAAATTTATTCATTAGAGGGTAAACAATCATCAACTCACTCATTTCAATCTGGCCTCCAAAAAAGTATTCACAAAATGATTCATTTCAAAATAATTGAATAGTTATAAGGAATTTTTTATTATAGGTATGTTCAAACCAATCAAAGAATCTCAAGAAATTCAAGAGATGGATCACAATCATAGGTCACAGAACCACTTTACCAAAGAATCCCTTCATTTTTGAACTCTGCATGCTTTAATCCCAACAACCCCAATGTAATCATATTTCTTAAATATATGTAATCTATCAAGTAAATCACTAATACATTATAAATAGACCAAGGAACCTCAACTTGCCTAGAACTTTGAAGAATCAAATCACTTATTAGCTTTTTATTTTTGAATGGCCTCCAACCGGGCACAATCTAGTTACCAAACACAAAGAACACAAAACAAATACCACAATCAATTGTAAAAACTCAAATAATCCATGTATATTCAAACTCACCCCGAGTTCACGGAGCCAAAACCCAAATTTTATTGCAAAAACATCTATTACTTGGGAAAGGAAAATATCAAATTAGCTCAAAACCCCAATCCATTTTGTGGTGGAAAATCAAACTTTTATCAATTTTCAGGTTGAAGTATAAAACCACTATTTTGGGTTCAAACTATTCAATTTTTATGTAATAATCATGTTAAAGTAATGGGGAAGTGATGAAAAATAGATTAGAAATCTTAAATTGATATCTTTAAAATCCTTTCTCAAACTTTGCTAAAATGGGATTTTGGGGTTGTGGTTTGCATGAAAAAATAAGTGAAAGAATGTTAAGGGATTGTTTTAAAATGGTGTGCAGGCTCTGTGTTCGCATGCCTTTGTTGTAACACGACAATGCAACCTATTTACTCTTCACGATCATGATTGTGGTCCCCTTGATGCAATCGCAACCCTTGACCCAGTTACCTTTCGAAAATGCAGTGCATCTACTGCAAACGCGACCCTCAGAAATCCTTGGTCATCGCCTATGTGACATCCCTCCCTGAATACGAGGGATGTCTTAACAGTGCTATAATAATTATTTGACAACAAATTTTCAAAAAATCAAATATCTCAAATGAACCCTCGAGATTCATTCAAAATCCTTTGCAAAAAACCATATATGATATGATATTAAGGAGCCATCCCAGCATCTCAACCGCTCACTAGGATTCATGCTTGGGACCTTCAATAAATTCAATCACCTTGAAGAATAATTGAGGATTAAGGATGCATGGGAAGACTTTGAAGGACCATTTTGGAAGGTTAGGAAGGTTTGGGAACTTAATGTGGAAGGGCCAAAAGTTGGAGGACCTATTTGTCACTTTGGGTCACTTTTGTACCTAAGTGTAAACTAAAACTTGTACCTCTATAAACAGAGGCTCATTTGAATTATTAGTTAGTCAATTTGGAATATCGAAAGATAAATTTCAGGTTTCTCTTAGTTTAGTGGAGATTGTAATAACATAGATAGAATTCTTAGTTCGTAATTAGAATTCGTAGTTCACAAACATGTAATCGAGTGATTAAGGTAGGTACATCCTTTATTGCTCAGAGAGCATTGTGGCTCATGATCGAACAAACGGACCTATATTTTTGGGTGAATTGAATGGTTGTTAGTTTCTTCGGTTATTGAAATTCAATTACATAAGTTTTCATATTGAATTTCGCATATCTTGTCTTTTATTACTTCTTCTTCGACATTCTTCATCTTTGAGTTTCGATCCATTTTTCAAATCATATCATTACTATAGTGGTTCTTTATCTCATGAGAACCAATATGGTACTACCCATATAATGAAGGATCCTATATGTATCAAGATGTTCAATGTAGGGAGTATAAAGGCTATGATAGGGAAACTCATACATATGTTGACCACAATCTCGAGGGCTATGATAGTCCTTATGCACATACTTGTGAAGTTCGTGAGTTCGATGATGAAGCCTACGAAGAATATGATAGTCCATGTGCTTATGATCAATTTTGTAATAATTCTTAATATTCAAAAGACAAAGATAAAGTAGAGGAGCATGGAAAAGACTATGTAGTAAAGATGGATGTTCTCACACTTCACTACACTTTGAGAACAATGTGAGGGACGATCCATTTTCTTATAGATATGAAGCATTAGAGGAATATGGTGATAGAGATGGAAGTAGTGAGTATGAAGTACCTTACTTGTCTTATGCTACTTCCTATTCAGAATAGAGTGATATAGTAGCAAGGGAGTGTTAAATCATAGATCACATGTGGAGCCAAGGATGAGGTCGGTGGATATAAGGAGGCCTTTTTCCGACATACCGAGTCAAGTGTCCGGAGTGAACAAGGAGATGGGTAGGTGCAACCTAAGAATAGGAGAGGATGCAAGGATGGTAGTACCCTTTCTCAACCAAAGACAACCCCATACTTACCAAATCCCCACCTCCCAAATGAACAACCTCCCAATTGAAGATCCACATGAACTATACTACTCACCATAAGAATATCATCCTTCTATAACAAACCAAGTCCAAAACTACATACCTCTACAAAATGTATCACATATATCTTGGCATGTATCCTACCAATTCCCAAACCAAAACTTCATAAACCTAGCTATGATGACAAGGAGCATCAAATGGATGGGTATAGAGGAGAGAGAATTAGGGGTAAGGGAGGATGGTATTGAGATAAAGGTATCCAAGGGGTTGATAGAGTTGAATTGGACTGAGGTCCTCATGTATTTTAGGGGAATCCCCTAAAAATTCAAGATGATCATCAAGTTTCTCAATCTTGATATGAGACTACAAGGGATGACAATGCTCAAAAAGGTAAGTTATTACACCTTATTTGCCTAGTCCTTCTCTTATGCGATGTTATAAATGTTATAATGAAGGGAATAAGGCAAAGGATTGTCCAAAGAGGGAGATTAAGGAGACTTTTGAAGATGGATCTTACAATGATGATAAGAAATTGGAGTTTGATATGGACACTTCTCATGTAATAAAGATAGTCATGGAGGACCCCCCTTCAAGAGGAACTTGATCAAAGTATAAACATATTCCATACGAGGTGCAGAGTGAAGGAATGGGTGTGTAGTTTGGTTATTGATTGTAGAAGTAATACCAATGTTATGATTTGCACAAAGGTTGAACAAATGAACCTTCCTACGTATAAATATCCCAACCCGTACAAACTCTAGTAGCTTAACATGAAAGAGGAAGCGAAGGTAACTAAGCAAGTGGTCCTGAATTTTGGTATAGGAAATTATGAGATAAAGTATTGTTCGATGTTATGCTTATGCCTTCATAATATTGTCATGTGTTTCTTGGTAAATCTTGGTTGGTTTATAGGGATGTACAGTATGATAGAAAGTCCTACAAATGCCCATTTCTATTTGAAGGACAAAAGTGTGCTCTTGCCCCATTGACACCCTACCAAGTTAGTGAGGATTATAAGGTAACTATTGAGAGGGAGCAGAGTGAGAGGAAGAAAAAGGAGAAGGTCTTGGATTAATAAGGGGATTTATATGTGATTCATGAGCCAAGTAGTAATTTTAATGGTAGAGACAAGGAACACCCTTTGGTGGAACTTGTCAACATGGAACCTTTGTTGCAAAATAACAACAGATAGCACTTTGCCTTGTATTTTCTCTTTTTTTTTTATAGTTACATGGAAAATAAATTCCCATGGAGAATCCAAAGGAATCACTCATACACAAAGGAATTCCTCACCCCACAAAGGAATGAATAGCCTCAACGCATGGAGAACGATGAGGCACTTGAAGGTAAGAAGTTCTATAAGAAAAATGACCAAGGTAAAAAAGATTCTTCATGTATGGATAAAGGTATGAGAGATGTTATCAATACCTTTACTGTTGTGAACGAACATGATCATAATATGAATGTAAGTAGTGGCTTAATTATGTTTATGGTTAATGATTCTTTACCTTGTATTGATAATGTAAAAGTTGAGGTAGTGGAGACACTAGTTGATCCTTTAAATGACCAGGTTGATTTTTCTAGCAAGAAAAATTCAAGAACACGTAGTGTTGACACATGTTCCTTAATTGATAGTACGTTGTCATGTGTTCCATTGTTACAAACTAATATTATTTATATTGAGGATGTTCAGACACTAGTTGATCTTATTGATGATCATTTTGACTTCCCTTGTGAGGATAATTCATGTCCACCTAGTGTTTCTATATGTACTCTCAATGATGGTAAATTATATAATGGTAATGATATTGATCAACATTTTTTGGAATGTACTCCACTAGATGAGGATACGTGTGATGTGTTCAATAAGCCTTAACTTAGTGACAAAATTAATAAAGTTGATCATGAGATTGGGAGTGACTCTTTGAGAAATTCAAGTATCAAACAATGATGTTAGACTTTTGAGAGTGAACTTACATGTATGCAGTCTTCTTCTTTGATTGATAGTTCTCTCTTTAAGTATAACATCTTATTTACAAATATGACGAAGAATTACTTGGTGCATGTAAGTGCATGGGTTGTAATTCATTTATTTTTCTTGGTGGTTTTTGCCTAAGTAGGAGTCTTTGTCTTGAGGGTGATTGCTCTAAGCTAGTTGGTTCCAAGTGTGGCAATGATGTGCTTGAATCTTTTGAACTTATAATGTCACCGACTAGCATGTTTTGTTTTATTGATGATCAACCTCTATTGTGACAAGGATCCACTAAGTGAGGATTTAGTTCATGTGTATAATGAACCTTACTTAAGTGATGGAGTTATTGTAGTTGACTAAGTAGATTTCCATGTGGATTATTTGCATCGTGACCATGATTCCTTGGGTTATGATTCCATTTCTTGTTCTCCTCAAATAACTCATTGTATGGGGTGTATCTTCAAAGATAATATCATATTTGATGCTGACATCACTATTGAGGGTGTGCTTAATGGGGTATCTTGTGATGTCGGGCATATGGCTTCATTTGGAGGTTATAGTTTGTTTAACAACCCCCTATGGGATGAGGAAAATCTTTCCAATGATGGAAACCTCTTCTTAGGAGATTGTAGTACATTAATTAGGAAGGATAGTATTTGGAAGGAAGGTGATGTATGTACTTCATTTACTTCTTCATCCCTATGTATTTCCATCCTTGACCCATACCATAACGTACTCGAACTAATGAATACCCTTTCTCATGAGAATAATATGGATGAAGCTATTTTGAGTGATACCTTACCTATTTGCATATGATGATACTCATATAGAAGAGTTCGATTCATATGTGCATAAGAGAGACAACCGGGCCAATGGGAGTTTTATTGATCCCATATCATATTGTGCTTCCCATTTGAACCTAGTGTTGGTTTCCATTACCTTCATGGTAATATAAAGCTTGGTCTTTATGAAAAGCTTAGTATGAGTTTAGTTATTGGCATACTTCATGAAGTCAGTAGTAGTAGAACTTATTCGTTATCATGTGATTATCCTTTAGTGTTATAAATTGATCTTTTGAGCTTGAATTATATTTAGATGCCAACTTGTGCAAGGACTACCTTTGTATTTGACCACGAGGGATCATTTTAAGTCATTTTTTCCATATGTGGGGTTAACGTGTCTTTGCAAGGTGTGGGTTGATCAAGTATGTCAATATTCTCTTATTTAGATGTCGTGTTTAATATTCTTGATGGCTTGACAATTAAGTGTGTTCTACATATCTACACCTTAGTCTCTATCCTTTGATATTGGAGACTTTTGGTTCCTCATTGTATTGGATTTTCGTGGATATGACTTTGCCATAAGAAAGGTTGTGGTTGGTGTTATGCTTTGTCTATTAGGTGTTCGTGTGGATTTGAGGACGAATCCTTTTCAAGAAGGGGAGGATGATATGATCATGGGAAGCACCAATCATGCTAGATCTACACTTCACGGTCTAACCAAGGGATCCATATATACATAATATATACATCAAATATACATAATCATAGATTATGGACAGTATGAAGGCACCAAATTGGACTCAAAAATACATAATCGGGTGAAAAACAAGGCAATCTCATGTTTGGAAGGTAGCTTGGTAGATGACTGAAGACTTGAGGGCCAAATTGAAGAAACCCCAAATTGAGGGGTTAAATTGATAACTCCAAAACTTAGAGGGCTTTTTTGACATATTGAGTCACTTTTTGTATCAATTATAATTAGTAAAACATAGACTCGTATAAATTCTTAGTCTTTCATGATTAGTTAAGTTCAGCATGTTATTCAAGATGATAAATATTAATTAAAAACTTAGAGCTGTCAAGCATTTTAGTATTGATGAAGCCATTAAAAATTCCAAGAAGAAGCTAAAAGTTTAACTTCGATGATTGTCTCGCTGAAAAATTCAATTTCTAGAGTACCTATCATGTAGATCTCTATCAAGTCATGAAAGAGAAAACCCTCGTACATGATTGAATTGTTGATTTAAATCATCTGTCTTCCATTCACTGTAATATAGGTGAGTTCTTTCAATTTCAAGGTAAGACAATTTTTTTGTATCTTATCCTTTTGTAGTAAATGAACCTCTAGTTAGGATGTTTTATGCCAACCTGTATTTCTCTAAACCTTTTGAGCTTAAACCTCTTATTTTAGCTAAATGCATCATTCTTTACTATAAATTATTTTAAGAAGTCTTTCACATTATTTTTTTTGGGTATCATTCAGTGGAAAAGGAGGCTAGCCATCTAATTTTGATATATCAACAGAGCACGCCAAACGTTTTCTTTGTCTAAGTAATGCTGAAATTTTACCTCCGCACTTAGGTCACAAGGGGTTATATTTTGAGAACTGTGTCCTAGCCCATATTGTAGCCACCACTCTGCTTCGTCGCTCCGTGTCTTTTTCTAATCTATCTCTTTGAGACACTCTTCTTACTTTCTATCTTGCTGCAAAAAAGTGTTTTAAACTTTCATCTCTTATTCTAAGTAATTGTGCTTCAGATCCTTCGAATATGACTTATGGCATAGTGATCACTTGAATTCTAAAAGTACATGATATCAGTCTTACTGATATTCCGTCCCTAGTTGTGAAACAATGTTAATGCTCATGCTTTTGGAAGCATGGGATATACTCGAGTCAATGATTTGTGGATTCTAAAAAATGATAATGATGGTACTACAGAAAAACCTACATCTGATCCCTCTCCATCAACTACACATTCTCCTTCAATAGTTCCTGTTCAATTAACTATAGATCTAACTCCGATTCTTGAGAAGTTGACTAAGATGGAAAGTAAACTGACTGTTATTGAAGAGACCCTTGAGCCCTTCAAAGATATTCTTCTTTGTACTAAGTTTAATATGGAGAAAGTCAGAAATGCTACTAAAGAAACAAACAGTGATATAGCTAAAATTCGTCTCAAATGGATCTTATGATCAAAAAAGCTATCAAGGCGACCAAAGGTATTACAAGTAATTTGGTTGTTACAAGTAATGTAAACAGAGTGATAGATATTGTTACAGTATAGTTTGAGTACTAAAGAATGCCACCATAACTACTCTTTGTTATCTTTTTTGAGGACATCATTAAGTTTGTTGCTACGTTTGGTTGTTAAACACTATGTTTATATTTTATGAAAGTTAAAGTTTTGCTACTATAGTAATTAATCTTTTCTGGTACTGTTAAAAGTCTTCCCTTTTGATAAATGACAAAGGGGGAGAAAAATGTAGCATGAATGAATATTGTTGGTTGTTGGTCCTGATTTGTTCTTATGTAGTTATTATCTTGCCTATCTTGGATGTGTTGTTTCTCAATTATCTATAGGTATGAAAATAGGGAGAGCACAACATAAGAAAGATGGATACTTTTTCTAGGCATATATTTAGGGGGAGTATTTTGCTTTGCTCACTGTTAATACAGGGTAGCCAACTAATGTTATCATCCATCAAAAAGGGGGAGATGGGTAGTGCTCACATTTGGATGAATAACAAAAACAAAGAGTCATCAGTGTTGATTTATGATGTTTTATGAATAGTCGTTTCTTATTAATATGCTCAAGAGTCTCTACTACATTTGAAAGAAACCAATCATTAAAGTCTTCACATAAACTACAGAAAGTCACAAAACACAAAGCATAAATAATTCAAGATTCTCTAGAAGATTCAAAAAAGTTTACATCTGAAACCACTATGCAACAAATGAGTTCATATCTATTCAAAGAAGGATCTTTCAAAGACATTGTCCGTTAGCATACCAGCTAAAATCTTAAAAGAAATCACTTGATTATTTTCAATGATCAATACCCTTGGGTTATTCCAACGGCTAGTTTATACATCTACATCAAACTATTTTTTCTTTATTTTACTTTTAATAAGCATTATATCACTTAGTGTATACCAGTGTAGATAAAAAAGGAGGAAAAACTCCAGTGAGGTATAGCACAAAAAGTTAAAGTATTTTCTGGGCTCCTAATAGACTTAGTAATTATTATACATACTCTAAGTTCTTGATAGGCTCAATTGTATTTTGAGTGTTCGTTGAGCACCTAACAAACCAAGTAGATTCTATATTCGTCTAGAACCTAACAAACTCAATACTTTTGTGTGAGGCTAGGTTCTTGTGTAGGCTTAACTTTTATGGATTGAGTTTTTATAATAGGATCAATAATTTTATACCAAAATATAACACTGGGCTATTCAAAACTCAATAGAGGAAAAGAGAAAAATAGTGGAACCCTTTTCCAACCCAAGGGGAATGGACTTAAGACTTTGTACCCCAACCAGTATAAAATTATTGTGTGTACATTTTCATTCCTCTATAGTTTTAATATTGTATATTCATCAAAATGAAGTAACAGTCAATTCGGTTAGGCAGATAGTCCGCTAAGGGAAAAGAAAATTTACAATTCACTCCCCCCTTTGCACTTTCATCCATGAGTCACCCTACAACTCATGGTACCTACACCATGGGACATGGACCCAAATCATTAATAATATAATCAAAATCAAAAAAACATACCTCATTTCATGAGTCGACAACACAACTCGTGGAATCAACTCCACGTGTCGTACTGTTTACTTGTGGTACAAGTCAACAGAATACACCTTTCCAAGACTCCACCCCCTAGAGTTGACATCACAACTATCACAAAAGTCATGTTGTTAACTTGTAAGGTAAGTCCTAATTTTCAAAATCGCATGTCACTTTCTACGTCAAGCACTATGACTCCTGGAGTCCATCCCATAAATCGTGGAATTCAACTCATGAACCATTACACCAGAAAATCAGACTCTAACTCAAAACGACTTCAGTCAGAACCCCCTGAATACAAACCATACATGCACATAAGATAATTTCAACATTTGAGACTCAACATAACTGTCTAAGTATGAATCTGAGGTCTCATTGACCAGATATTCATCAATGACCACATTTCTCAATTTACCCCTCAAATCCTTCCGTCTATCACTTAATCTCATATCAAAGACTCCAAAACCTTAGAGAATATTACCAACATATCAAAATAATATGACACTAAATGCGGGGAAGGGTTAAATCATCATTAGGAACAAAAAATTCAAAATGACCGAGAGGGTCATTACAATGAGTACATAGAGGAGCGAACTTGTAGGGCCTTCCCAACTATTGGTGAAAGTTATTGACACTCCACAACTTTTTTTATGCAACTTCAATACAAATATTATGGTTTTGATTTTAGCGATGAGGGAGATCAATGAAATTAGATGGATGAAAGATATTCGATCAAACCCTAAGATAGAGATCAAAGATCAAGGTTTGATTTTTATGGTACTTATTGATATAGAACCAAAAATTGCAAACACCTGCATAAAAAGGTCATTCAAGAGCCAAAGAATGGCCATCTAATGGAGTTTTCAATTGATAGATCTAATAATATATATGGAAACACAAAGGGAAGAGAAATGCAGAACAAGTGCATTTTCTAGCGTCATACAATAAATATGTTATTTGGAGGACATGCAAACAGTATAACATAATCGATGACAAAAATGATAAATGTCTCAGGCACAAATGAAAAGAGAATGCGAGAGGTTCCAAACTCTAAAGATGTGTCACTTTGGGAAATGAGGATATAGACAAGCTCACACTCTTCATCACAATGCACTGGTAATTTAAAATATTTTAGACACAAGAATTAAATTTGTGATAATTAATCCAGGTAGATCTGCCAACACCATAAAATAAGAGTCCTCGAGAAAATGAAGATGGTAGAAAAGATTAGTCTATCCACAAAGTTACAAACCAGTTTCAACATGTTAAGTGCAATAACATAAGGAAAGATCAGGTTACCAACTTATGCGTAGGGCGTGATAAAGGAACCTTGTTCATAGTGATGGATAAAGAAAGTGGGTACAATATTATTAGAGGTACATTATGGAATAATAAAATAAAACTAGTTCCTTCCACCAACACCCTTTGTCGCGCCCTGGAGCTTACCCCTTGGGAAAGACTGGCATCCTTAGCAACTAAGTTGTCTTAGCAGCCTTGAAAAAACCACTTGGATTATGCATAGCTCTATTCACAGCACTCAGCGGAAGAAATATAAAAAAAATAGAAGTGTAGTGGGATCCTCACAATAATCAATAAATAGTCTCAATAAAAGAATAGTTGAACTCGAGTCTCTAAACCAATACAACTCAGTCTGAAAACCACTACTAGCTAAATAGTGGTCTACTAGCATAAAAGTTTACAAATTAGTCTCTAAGAAATGAAATAATAAGTACATAAATAAATCTAAATTCCTAACTCTAGATAAACAAAATAAAATAACTCCATAGATTTTCCTCGAAAGCTGTGAAGATGCACCAATCCACTAACCTTCTAGGAATGCAAGTTGTATGATTCCTCGAACGTTTGGATGGTTGACATATTTGCATGGGGTTAAACACATTTAGAAAGAGAAGAATTAGCACACTAACCATGTAATAAGTATGTGAGCAGGTATAAAATAAGTTGTACAATAAATGATAAGTACTGTACAATGCATGAACAGTAAATCTCAACGTCAGCTCTAACTCAACTAAGTAGTTTAACAGTCTATAATGAAAACAATTAAATATCTCATATCTCAAATAAACTCAACTAAAACATCTTAACACATCATCTTCTAACAAAAGATAAAGAGTTAGTTAAAAATAAGCTTTCTCTCTCTTTGTCTCAAAACATTCAATTTAGCTTCTCAACAAATGGGTTATGGTTTGGGTTCCTTGGAACTTACATAGAAAATGGGAAGTTGATGGTCATGAATCATTATTCAAATCACGAGTCTTACTTTTTGGAACCACAAATCGTACTACCAAAAACCACATGTCATGGTTTGCATATGGGAACATCTCACTACCGAATAGTCTTTAATAAAGTATCCATAATTTCTTACTCCGAACTCTAAATGACATATGGTTTATTGTGTTGGAAACTATACTCAAAGAACTTTCTTTGGATAAATTATGGGTCACATAAGGCTTTATATATGAAAATATATGGTCATTTAAAGTTGACACAAGCACGAAATAAAGTCAAAACTAGCCATATAGAAGGAGTCTTAAATTCAACTTTATGTTATGAGTTTCTTATGACCATAAATCACCTCAAAAAATCATCTCACACTATATTATGACTTTATCTACTAGACCCAAGCTTCAAGGTGTTACAATATCTTTCCTTTGGAATCATTCGTTCTTGATAAAAGACTACACCTAGAATAGAAGGAACTCAACTGCTGAAATTGACCAACTGACTGAACCGGACATACGTATCATATCTAAAGAATTAATTAGTCAAAATAACTCTAAATATACTACTAACTCAGTCATAAACATGCAAAATACAACAACTTACCTCATTATCTAAACTAGTCAAATAACCAATAAATGCACAAATAGGGACTCATGTAATACTACCACAACTCAAACATCAATACTCTACTCAAGTCATGAATGAATAGACTTAAAGGAGTCATACAATGCTACATGCAACATGCTCATGAGCTAAAATGCACACAAGCTGAATCGAGAGGTTATTACCTTAAGAAGAAATGGAACTATAAGCAAACAAATATGGATATTTTCTCATCATATTGGTGTCTGCCTCCTATGTAGCCTCCTCAAATGCTTGGTTCCTTTAGAGAACCTTAACTGGCGCTGTATTTTTATTCCTCAATTGACGAATCTGTCTATCAAGAATCTAATTGGGACCTCCTCATCGGTCAAACTATCATGAATGTCGATATCCTCAATAGGCACTGTCAAATATGAATCACTCATGCATTTTCTCAATAAAAAGGCATAAAACACATGGTGAACCAGTTCTAACTCTAATGGAAGACATAACTAATAGGAAACCTAGCCTACCCTCCTTAAAATTTGATAAGGCCCAATATACCTTGGACTCAACTTACCCTTTCTACCAAATCTCATAACTCCCTTCATTTGAGACACCATCAAATATACTCAATCATCAAGGTCAAACTCTAGTTAACTCCTCTTCACATCTGCATATGACTTGTGTCTACTCTAAGTTATCCTTAATCTCTCTTGAATAGTCTAGACTTCATAAAATTAAGAACAAACTCTGTACCCATAACCGTTGCCTTACCAAACTCGAACCAATGAATCATAGACCTACACCGCCTCTCATAGTTCCTCAAAAAGATCCATCTGAATGCTTGAGTTAGTTTTTATTGTATGAAAACTCAATCAAAAGTAGGTGCTCAATACACTTACCCTTGAAATAGATTGCATATGCCCTCAGCATATTCTCCAAAGTTTGAATAGTTCTCTTTGCTTAACCGTCTGCCTGAGGATTAAAAGTTGTATTCAACTGAACATGGGTATTAAGACCACTCTAAAATGATATAAAAAATGAGATGTAAAATGCGTATATGATCTGATATAATAGACATGGGTACACCATGCATAGGAACAATCTTCCAAAAGTAGATACTAACATACTGCTCTGTTGAATAACTAGTGTGAACATGTAGGAAGTGAGAAAACTTAATCATTCGATCTAGTATAACCCATATTGAATCATACCTCTGGGATAATGATCAATCAGTGGAAAAATCCATATTAATCATCTCTCACTTCCATATCGGAATCTCAAACTGTTGCATCTCGCCTGCTAGTCTATGGTGCTCTACCTGTACTTGTTGACAATTACGAAACATAGCCACAAACTTAGATATGTCCTTCTTCATAACTTCATACCTTCCTACCAATACACCTTTCTCAGGTCTCTAAACATCTAAGCAACTCCAAGATGAACAGAATACAGGAACTATGAGCCTCTAACATGATCCACTCTCTCAAACCATCAACTATTGGAACACACAAGCTATCTTTATAACAAAGAACCCATCTCCCCCTTTGGAGAAAACCTTCACTTTATGCTTGTGGACTGTATCTTTTAGCTTAACTAGAATCAGATCACTATGTTACATCTCTTTTGCCTCAACCACAAGAGATGACTTGGAAGCACTCTGAACAAGCATACCACCATCCTCTGCACCAATCAATCTAACCCCAAGGTGTAAAACTCTATGTACCCATCTAGGTAACTTTCTCTTATCTCTATAAACATGTGACAATCACCCAAAAGAAAACCTGCTAAGGGCATCAACCACTACATTGGCCTTGCCTAGATGATATGTCATAATCCTTCAACAACTCAAGACGCCTTCTCTAACCAAGATTCAAATCCTTCTGATCAAACATATGTGTAAAATCTTATGATCACTGAAGACATCAACACCCATACAAGTAGTGTCTCCACAACTTCAAAGAAAAAACCAAAACTACTAACTCAAAATAATGGGTAGCATAATTCTTCTCATGGAACTTAAGTTGTCTAGAAGCATAAGCTACAACCTTACCATGCTGCATATAATAGAAACAACCCCAACTCTCATAGCATCACGATACACAACAAACCAATTAGAACCATCAGGTAAAGTCAACCAGAGTAGATGTCAACCTAGGCTTCAACTCCTGAAAACTCCCCTTACAAGAATCATACCATTCAGACTTCACCTTCTTCTGATTAAATAAGTCAAATGAGCATTTATGGAAGAATACCCCTGAAAAAACCTACGATAATACATAGCTAGAAAAAAAACTATGAATATCTAACGAAGAGGTCGGTCTAAACCAATTTCAAATAGAATCAATCATTTGAGAATCTACTCGAATACCCTTGCTAGAAATAACATGACCAAGGAAGGCGACTGACTGAATCCAAACTTCATACTTAGAAAACTTAGCATTGAGTTAATGCTTTCTAAGGGCCTGAAGAACAACTCAAAGATGGTTTGCATGCTCCTCCTCACTTCTGGAATAACCCATAATATCTCCAGTGAAGATAGTCATAAATATGTCCAAGTAGGTCTTGAAAACCCTGTTCATGAGGTTCGTGAAAGTTACAGGATCATTAGTCAAACAAAAAGGCATGACCACGAACTCAAAATAGCCATAAATATTATAGAAGGTTGTTTTGAAATATATGACTCTCTGACATTAAGCTGGTGCGGAACGAAGATCAATCTTAGAAAAGTGGCTAGCACCTTGCAGCTGATCAAACAAGTCATCAATCCTTAGAATGGTATACTTATTCTTTATTGTGACTTTATTCTGTTATAAATGCACATACGGAGGTCACTATCATTCTTACGCATGAATAAGATAGGAGCACCCCATAGAGATACACTCGGGCAAATAAACCCCTTGTTTAAAAGATTAGTTTACTAGTATTTCAACTCTTTAAGCTAATTGGTGCAATCCTATATGGCAGAATAGAAATAGTCAGAGTGTCTGGAATAAGATCTATACCAATGTTTATCTCTCTATCCGGAGGGATTCTGATAAATCCTCAGGAAACACATCAAGAAAATCTCAGACTATAGGGACATACTGGATATCAGGAGTCTCAGACTTAGAGTCCTGGACTCGAACCAAATGATAAAGGTACCCCTTAGCAATCATATTTCAAGTCTTCGAATAGAAAATAAACCTACTTTTAGGAACATCTTTACTACCCCTACTCAAGGACAGGTGTATCAGGAACTTGGAAGTGGAAAACTCTAATCCTACAATCAATAATAGCTAACATGAATGAAGTTAATCCATGCTTAGAATAACATCAAAGTCTACAATATCTAACTCATGTAAATAAGCAGGAACAAGAATCCCCAAAACAAAAAAGGGATAACTAAGGTAGACTCTCTTAACTAAAACAAGATCACCAACAGGTGTAGAAATAGAGAATGACTAAGACAAAATATCAGGATCTACACCAAACTGACTAGAAACATACAAGGATACAAAAAAAAAGAGTAGCTCCAGGGTCAACAATGCATATACATCCACATCATAAACTATCAACACATTAGTTGACTGCTCCTAATCCTGATGAGAACCCAAAGCATATAAAAGATTTTGGTGCACTCCTTCATCGATAGAAGTAATAGCACTTTGCTGAGGCTGGTGTGCTGTTGGAGTAGTAATCTATAGCATAGCACTACCCTATAATGAACCGTAGGGAAATCTCTTTGTCTGTGCCTTTGTATCCACATGAATAACAGTTCCTCTAAGGGAACCCACGAACACTATTATCAATTTATCGACACCCAAATCATCCATTTTCTCTAAGACAACACTGATCTGAATGGGACTTACCACACTTATGAGAAATAGTAGCACTACCCCGCTAAGACAACTGAGATGACTTGTTCTGTTTGTTCTTTAGAGGTCTGAATTATAATGGGGATGGTCCCTAGAACCCTATTATTGTTGTTGCTACTATGTACAACCATCATACTTATGATGATTAGCCCTCTTACTCTACTGACTCTCTCTATACTTATCTTTATCCTTCGCTATCTGCTCAATATGCACCATCAGTCTAAATAAGGAGAAAGACCGAACATAAACATATCCTTTCTGGTATGCATATTAGCAATCAACTCAGGAGAATATCTCGATAAATAAGTGAACTTCATGTTGTACTCTATCAAAGACATGGAACCTACTCCAAACTCAAAAACTCACTATCCCTCTCCTGTCTATTCTCTCTAACAAAGGTTCAGCCCATGAACACAGTCTCAAACTCATCCCAATATAGTGGAACAACTCATATTCCCCAGTTCTTTATCCACAAGTTACGCAATGTCGTAGCAACATCCTTCATGATAAGCTACCAAGTAAACCTGATAAATATAAAAAACTTTCATCATATCACAAATTCGATGAACCTCTTCAGTGAAGTTCTTTGGATCATCCACAATCCTCGAACCATGGAAATTATAAGGACTCAACCTCAGGAACTCCCTCTCTCTCACAACTCCTGCAACAAGAAAAACTAGTTAAACAACAGAAACTTGAACTAGTTGATGAACCTGTGTCATTATTTTCTGAGCCATCATATGCATCATGTTGTGTAACTCAATCGATGGTAATGTCTGTAGATGGATATGGTACTGGAGCTGGTGACACCTAATTGTATTGGTTCCAATGCCCAACCTAGAAAGATGATCACCGTGAAGGCATGATCAATCTAAAACACGTAAAACACGAGTCAGAAAAAGGAAGTATCTCGAAGTCAAACTCCAAAGCACGAAGTACAACATCAATAAAGGGGCACTTTTCCTTAAATGTTCTTTATCTTCCCAATTATAGATATGCTACAGCCATACCCATAACAAAGATTTTACCCAACGCTAGCTTTTAGACATATCCTAGGACTCTATGAACCTAATGCTCTAATACCAAGCTTGTTACGCCCCGGAGAATACCTCCTAGGCAGGACCGGCATCCTTAGTCACTAAGTTGTCCTAACAGCCTCGGAAGAACCACTTGGATCATGCGTAGCTCTACCACCTCAATCAGCAGAAGAAATATTAAAAAAATAGAAGTGTAGCGGACTCCTCACAATAATCAATAAATAGTCTCAATAAAAAAATAGATAAATTCAAGTCTCAAAACTAATACATCTCTGTCTGAAAACCTTTACTAGATAAATAGTAGACTGCTAGCATAAGAGTTTACAAGCTAGTCTCTAATAAATAAAATATATAAACAAAGCTAAATTCCAAGCTCTAGATAAACAAATAAAATAACTCCATAGTTTGTCGTTGAATAATATAAGGACTCACCAATCCACTGATCTTCTAGGAATGTAAATACTGTCAACCTCAAACGTTCGGATGGTTGCTAATATCTA
>JBDJHY010254536.1:0-10608 GCA_039654485.1 Withania somnifera
CCATTCCGATTAAAAGTGGGAACGGGTCACTATGGATTTCATTTTAGGCTTGCTGCAAACTCCTTACAGCCATAATTTTATTTGGGTGATTGTTGAAAGGTTGACTAAGTCAACACACTTAATTCTTGTTTATTCAATGTGCGGAAAAGTTAGCCTCTATCTATCTTCAGTAAGTGCATCGATATCATGGTATACCAGTTTCTATTATCTCTAATCGTGGTACCCAATTTACCTCTTAATTTTGGAGGGAATTTTAGCGTGGTATGGGTACTGAGGTTGATCATAACACACCTTTTCATCCCCAGACAGATGGCCAGTCTGAAACAACTATTCAAGTCCTGGAGGATATGTTGAGAGCTAGTTCTTGATTTTGAAAGTTCTTAGGATTAGCATTTAGCTTTAGCAGAGTTTGCATATAACAACAACTACCATTCTAGCATTCAGATGGCTCCATTTGAAGCTTTGTATGGTAGGTGGTGTAGCTCGCGTATTTTTTGTTTTGACGGATTTGAGTCTAGGTTGCATAGTGTTGATCTCCTTCGAGATACCTTGGATATGGTTCAATTGATATAGGATAGACTTTGGGCTGTCCAGAGTAGGCAGAAAAGTTACTTTGACTACCGTCGTCGTGCCTTAGAGTTTTGTGCATATAGAGTTTTTTCACAAGTATCACCCATGAAGGACGGAAAGCTTAGTTCCCATTATGTTGGCCTATTTGAGATTTTGAATCGGATTGGTAGTTTTGCTTATAAGTTAGCATTACCTCCTATGTTTTCAACTGTGCACCCGGTATTTTATATTTCTATGCTGAGACCATATATTTATTAAGGGACGCATGTGCTTCGGTGTGATTCAATTCAGGTTGATGAGGGTCTTTCATATATTGAGGAGCTAGTGTTATTTTTTATTAGAGAGGTGAAAAAGTTGAGATCTCGTGATATTTAGAAGTTTAAAGTACAGTGGGGGGTTCTCCCCATGGAGGAGGACGCTTGGGAGATCGAAAGTGAGTTGAGGTCCTAGTATCAGCATCTATTCAAGCCTTCAGTTATTGCCTTGTTCTTATTAGTGGAGGTTGTAATGACCCTTTCAGTTAATTTTGTGATTTTTTATTTTCTTGCATTCTAGAGTTTTCTTGTAGCAACCCTAAGTTATTTGTAAAAAAACTTAGGAACTGGTGTTTGGTTCCTGAGTCATTTGTTTGGTCATTATTTTTGTTTTCCTGTTTTAGAGCCTTTACTATTAAAATTGTTGACTTTAGTCAACATTCTGTGAAAACAAACTCGAAAAAAAATTATGACAGTCTCATTAGCTCCAGAACGTGGACTTTGGTCTAAATAGACTTTTGGTTTGAATCTAGGAGATTTAGTTTTGAGTTTGTGTGAATTTGCATGTTTTATATATTTTACAGTTCATAAGTGGAGATTGGGTAGTCATTTTGAATTTGAATGAGCCATCAGTACCGAAACGTCGAGTTTAGGTTAGGTGAGTTGTTCTTTAGTGTTCCGGACCAACCAAACTCAGTTTGAGTACTCGATTGGAAAGTTGGTTATTTTGGAATACAATTGATTTTGGCCATTTTTTTGTCAAAATGACCTTGGATTGGAATTTTGTCTGCACCATTAATTTGAAATATATTTTCCATACAAGTAGCATAATTGGTTTATGTTCACCATGTTTTGAATTCATTCTGAGCATCCTTCGACTTTTTCCTGGTAATTATTTTTTTTACCAATATCTAATGCAGCCCAGGTCCTTATCATGTTAGTAGGACCTAGTCGCTTTCACACTGAACCCAATTAGGTGGCCTCCATGTTCGCGATCAGTCTACCATATTCATGGAAGTCTGAGCTATATCGGTTGCGTTTGTTCCTTCTTCTCATTCGTAGACCAGCCACCGTGTTCACGATGGGTATTTTCCCAATTATATTTAAACTTCGAAACCCCAAAGTTTCAGCTCATTTTTCCTTTCTTTTTCAAACAAAAGACCATTGTTAAGCATAAAAAATCCTTAGGTCTTTGAATGAGCGATTGAATGTCGTTGGAAATGTAGTTTCTTCAATTCCCTACAATTATTGATAATTATCCACTTTTCTTCCAAATTTCACCCAAATTTCTTGAATTGGTTCTTCATTTTAATCCATTTTTTAAAGCTTGTTTCTTGATCGTCTTAGCTCCAAACTTTTAGATATGAGTTCCCTATGATGTTGGGGGAAAAATTTTCACAATCCAAAAATCAATTTTTGATGGTGTCTACATCACACTTGTAGACAAGCCTGATTCTGGCCAGAGCGGATAGTGGTGGTCTAGTAAATAAACCCAAAACAAAAGAAGGAGGAGAAGAGAAGGAAGGTATGAAGGAGATCTGTAAATATAAAACCAACATGAACTAACTCCCAGAACCTGGTTTCATGGTTGTAAAGTATCTATCTATATACAGGAATACAAAATACAACCCTTGATGGGGCAAATTACAAAAATGGCTATCAGAGACTCGACTAGGACAGTTCCAATACTGAAAAGAAATCAGTCAGCAAGGACGCCAAGTGCTTACCAAATTTCCAGAAATACAAGTTACTCGCTCGATCACGCCCGTTAGAATAGCTCGTACTAGTACATACATTAGGTAAAGATGTAGAAGTGTAGTATGAGTACCAAATAAATGGTACCTAGTAGGCATCATAGGCCGATCAGGCATCAGTAAGCATAAATAAGGAAAATCCAAATAAAAATAAGTAAAGAAACAATACACAATGAACCACCCCAAAGGGGAAACTACAGTAAGACTAGTGAGTGAAAACATAGGGAAATAACCATTCATGTACACAGTATCAACTAACAAGGGAAGGAAACCACTAACAAGGTAGGTCATCCTGACATTGACTCAGGTCCTAAGTAAACCGTGCATACAGGTAATGCGTACCCGTAGTCTCAATGTAACTAATGTAAATAGAGCCTGATAGAGTAGAGATAACATCGATATTATAACTACTTATATCGCAGTAACTGCGGGAAAGAAGTAATTAGGAACATCAAAGAATATAGAATTCGTATGTATCAATCTCTAGGATAATCCCCAATCAAGAGGAAGATATAAATAAAGATAAACATCGGTATATCCCCTCTATGGGATAATTCTGAATCAAAAGTAAGTCGTGGAGAACTCGAACCACATACCGTGTATAGAAGAGTTGGAATGTTCCTTCTCTAGGATAATCGTGAATCAAGAAGGACCCATGGAGGAATTGAACCACATACACTGAAACCAGAAGTTAACATGTTCCCTCCCTAGGATAGTCCCAAATCGAGAAGGACCCACGGAGAACTCAAACCATATATAACTACTCACCTGTATAACCCTCCCCCGGGCTATGCATTATACTCCAAACGTAGCCACCCGGGTCAACAGGTCCCATAGAGGGACTCGAACCCGCATGTAAAATCTCGTAACAATCCCACCAATAACATAGTTATCAAGGAAAAAGTGCCAATACTAGGGCTCAATCTGAACAACAAATCTTAGTGAATACTTGAGTACAGATATAAAGGCACCACCTACAATGTAGCAAGATTCCCACTGTCATCAAAGATGTAATATCTTGAATCATGGAACTCACAAGGGAATCATCTCAGGTGGTGGGGTAAAATAATGCCACACCTCTAGTAGGAACAGACATACGTAACACAAGTACATGGAACCAATTTCCATTAACACCCTATTAGAACCATCAAATGGATGCCAAGCTTTGACACGGAGTATAATCTCTCCACATCATACTGTGATCCCAAGCCTCGGCTAACTATACCTAAGGTGCCACAAATAATAACCAGTCTAAATACCCACGTATACAAGAAGAACTAGGGGATCATCGTAGCTCAGCCAAATACCCTATACCCCAAGCTCGTGTCGGATTAGGAAAATATATCACCATCTTGGCTGCTAACTACCCAATATAGTTGTTTTCGGCTAAGTACAATATTATCTCAAAAAGAGGAGACCATCAGCATATCCATAACCGGTTAAGTACGGGGTCACTACTTAAGGCAGTGGAGTATCCAGCATAGTATTACCCCACTAACTATGTCCCAGAGGCCACCCAAATCCCAACCACATACACAAAGTTCAAACAAAACACAAATAATCAGCCTACCTAGATCAACTCTATAGCCACCAACCTACATCGGGGGATAGACGTTACGCTCTAGTCACTAGTTTAATCCCCTCCCCAACCTCACTATGGTCCAGAGGCAACGTATAAAATATGCGTCAAAGGTATTACTCCTCCCCCGACCAAACTACAGTCCAAAGTCAACGTGAGACACGCGGGCAAGGCAGTACATATCCAGGACAAGTAGTATATATATATATACTAATACCAAATCTGAAAAAAGCATATTGTAGCCTACCTGAAAGACGGTAAGTTAAAAGTCGCTAAAATTGGGTATTTAAGGAAGAAGTTATGAAAAACTCCTTTCCTATTCTTTTCCTTCCTTCTTCTTCTTTCTTTCCTTTCTTTATACTTCATTTTTTTTATTTTGATTTCCTTTCTGTTTGTTCTTTCTGAGTTTCCTTTTTGTATTTCTTTTTCTTTGTTAATCTTTAAGAAAAGGGAAACCAACCGGGAAACAAAAATAAATATATATTATATAATATTTATAATATTAAATAAAGTATATTCAGGTATTTCATAGACTCGTTGTAAAATGATTATGACTTTTTAAATATACCAAAACTAATACAATAATATTTTTAATAAAATCTACCTCTTTAAATAATAATATTTTCAATATAATTAGACTTGTTATCTCCATTTAAAATATTAATAACTTTATAATTCCTTAAAAAATAAATAAATGTGGGATACATTATTCGAGAAATTATGTCATAATTATTAACAAAGCCTTAGAAAGACTTAAAAATAGATTTTATCCTATCAAAGAAAAAGATGTAATTATTATATAAAAATAAACACCAATCATAATTCCGTCAAACTAAATAACATGCACTCGTAACCCCCAGGATTCGAACCAAGAGTCTCTCTAGACTAAATTCCATGTTCCAGAGCTAAGGAATCGTTAGATTTAAATTTTGAACATGCTTCTGAGGAATATATTCTCAAATTATCAAATCCCAAATTTAAAACTCCAAAAAAAATCACGAAAATACAAAAATAACCCCGAGGGTCATTAAAACATCCTCCACTAGTGGTACTTTCGGCCACCAAAGTTAAGAGAGAAGGAATTACCTGAAGAATCAAACATGAAGGGTACTGGGCTCGTATATCCCTCTTTGTCTCCCAGGTAGCCTTTTCAGCAGAGCAGTGAGTCCAGCTTTACCTCACAACAAGAATATCTCTAGAGCTGAGCCATGTAAAACCTCTATCAATGATGGCCTTAGGCTGCTCAACATAAGTCATATAGTCGTCTAGCTGAACTGACTCAGAACGGAGTATATGGGAAGGGTCTAACACATATCGATGAAGCATGGACACATGAAATACTTGGTAAACGGAGGCTAACTCTGGAGGTAAGTCTAATCTGTAAGGAACTTTGTTGATCTGCCCTTTAACCTCGTATGGACCAATAAATCATGGGATAAGAATTCCCCTTTGGCCAAATCTCATAACGCCTTTTATGGGAGACACCCTCAAGAATATCATATCCCCCATACTGAACTCTAGAGGTCGGAGACTACGATCTGCATAACTCTTCTGAACACTCTGTGCCATTCGTAGTTTTCCTGAATGACCCAAAATCTCATTGTAGCATCCTGGATCAGGTCAAAAGTCTGAGGAAAAATATCAACGCTACTGAACCAACCAATTAGTGATCTGCAATACCTACCATACAGAGCCTTAAATGGTGCAATCTGAATGTTCTAAAGGTAGCTTTTATTAAAAGAAAACTCTTCTAAAGCCAAGTGTTGATCCCAGCTACCCCCAAAATTGAAGACACAAGATCGCAGCATATCCTGAAGTACCTGGATAGTCCATTCAGACTGACCATCTATTTGCAGGTGGAAAGTCATGCTCAGAGCTACCTCGGTACCCATCTCGTGCTGCACTGTCCTCCAAATTCGTGAGGTGAAGTATGTACCTCAATCTGATATAGTAGAAACTGAACCCCATGCAAAGAGAGGATCTTCCTAATGTACAGAGTTACAATTCTCTCGGCACCCCAAGAAGACAAAGTCAGCTAAAAGTGAGAGGATTTGGTCGATCGATCCATAGTAACCCGTATACAATTATTACCTCGAGAGGTACAATGGAGTCCTGAAACAAAGTTCATAGTGATCCTTTCCCATTTCCACTCAGGGATAGGGAGTCGCTACAACACACCACCTGGTCTACAATGCTCAAACTTCACTTGCTGGAAGTTTAAGCATCGGGAAACAAACCTGGTGATATCTAATCTCAGATGATGCCACCAGTAATTTTGTTTGAAAGATTCTCACATTTTTGTGATGCCAAAATGTATGGAATATCTGGTACAGTGGTCCTCAAGAAGAATAGTCTGAATCAGATCATCAATCATGGGAACACAAATACGATTACCCTTCTATAGTACACCATTAAAATCTAGAGACGTAACACTGTAATCATCCCTTAAAACCAGCTCTCGAATATGAATCAAAGATCTCTCCTTGTACTATCGGTATAGAATCTGATTGAATAAAGTAGGGATAACCTCAACGTACGTAAGGACTCTGGTCGGGTCTAAAATGTCCAATCAAATAAGACGTTTATCCAAAGACTGAATGTTTAATGCCAACAGCCTCACTAAAGCAGAAATAGAAGCTAAGTTGACCATACTAACAACCTTCTGGTTCAGAGCGTCTACAACTACATTTTCTCTGTCTAGATGATACAGGATACTGATATCATAATCCTTTAGGATCTAGACCCATCTCCTCTGCAGGAGATTGAGCTCCCCCTGACATAAAATGTATTGAAGACTGCGATGGTCAGTGAAAATCTCACAATGGACCCCATAAAGAGAATGACTCCAGATCTTGAGTTCAAAGACTACCATTGCCAACTCTAGATCATGGTTAGGGTAGTTGCGCCCAATACTGCAAGCATCATAAATAAATAGTATATGGGTGGCCCTTGACCAAAAGTGTCAACACTGGTGTGGAAGAAAGAAACTCTTTGAGTCTTAAAAGACTGGACTCACGATCCTCGGATCACTGAAAGGAAATATCCTTCTGGATCAACCTGGTAATGGGAGCTGCTATGGAAGAGAAATCCTGCATGAATCGTCTATAATAACCAGCCCACCCAACAAAACTATGGACCTCAGAAGGAGTGGTAGTTCAAGAGCAATCATGAATAATTAAAATTTTAGCTAGATCTACACTGATACCTACTGAATACACAACATGGCCCAGGAATGTAATGGAATCCAACCAAAAGGCACAATTTGAGAATTTTGCATACAACTGTTCAATCCTCAAAGTCTGGAGCACAACTCTCAAATGCTCATAGCTACAAGAATACACCAAGATTTCATCAATAAATACAAGCACAAAAGAATCAACGTACATTCGAAATACTCTATTCATAAGGTCCATAAACTCAGTTGGGTATTATTCAGCCCAAACAACATAACCAAAAACTAATAGTGCCCATACCGAGTCTGAAAATTGGTCTTCAGGGTATCCCAGTCTGAATCCTCATATGGTGATAACCTAATCACAAATGAATCTTTGAGGAAACTATCGCACCCTAAAGTTGATCAAACAAGTCATCAATCTGGGGTAAACAATACTTATTCTTGATGGTAACCTTATTCAACTGCCTATAATCAATACACATATGAATAGTCCCGGCTTTCTTCTTTATAAATAATACCGGAACCCCCCATAGAGAAACACAAGGGCGAATAAAACCCAGGGAAACCAAATCCTATAAGTGAACACTGAGCTCTTGGAGATCAGCTGGAGCAATGCGATAGAGTGTAATGAAAATAAGCTTATTATTTAGATCAACCTCTATAGAAAAGTCGATAAAATGCACGGGAGGGAGACCAGGTAACTCATCAGGATAAACATCAAGGAACTCTCTGACCACGGGCATGGACTCAGGGGAAGAAGGGCCAGCATTCATATAATGAATATAAGCTAGATAAGGAATACAACCTTTAGTTAAAAATTTACTTGCATACTAGATACCACTTGTATTGTAGAATGACTAATAGCGTTCTTCTACATTGTCGAAGACACGTGGGGCACAGATAAGTTCATGTTCTTTGAAAAATAATCCAGAACCGCATGATAAAAGATAACCAATTCATGCCCATAATCACATCAAAATCAATCATGTCTAGAGCCACAAGATCATCTAGAGTGTCCAGTCTTCGTAAACTCGATCCACCATAATAGACTCACTTACAGGAGTAGCCACACTTACAGGCACAAACAAAGGCTCACATGGGACACCTAAATGGGGCAAAAAATACACTGACATATAAGAAGATAAATGCAGGGTCGAATAATACCAAGGCTGGCTAGTAACAAATCAATAACATACTTTTAACTACAGCATTGGAAGTCTCTGCTAGAAACCTATCAAGTATGGTATAGAACTGACAGCACTCAGCACCCTGATGACCTCTCCCTCTCCAGTCCCTCCAGTCCCTATCATGATTACCTCAAGTTACTAACTGACTACCTCTTGCCTATGAAGGTACTGCCTACAGAGGCTCTGTGGTCTGAACTACTGGATGAATAGCCCGACGTTGTGGGAAATCTCAAGAATAATAACCTATCTCACCACACTCATAAAAACCCTGGCCTCTTCCCCTACCAGAATCACTAACTGGGCCACCCCGAACACCCAGACCCTGAACTCCAGTAGATTCTCCCCTGATGGGCTGACTACTCTGAACACCACTGGATGATAGCAGGAAGGCCTGAACCTGCTTGCTAGGCTGTCCCTGGTACCACTGCTACGACTTCTGGTGTTGAGATCCTCATCTATCATACCAACTCCCAGAATATTGCAACCTATCAAAATTGCCCTGATGTCGTTATCTCTTATCTTTTCCCCTTAGGCCAAGTGATGGTGCCTTTTCATATTATGGGTGTGATCAACAATTGCTAAAAATAGGTTGCCCTAAGCTAGTAATAACTCTACGTCTACCTATAACTCTAGCCTCAATCCTAATGCAAAGAGGCAAATGCTCTCATTATTTATCAGCATAATAGCAACCCCATATCTCGAATACTCTGTAAATCGGGCCTCATACTCTATAACTATTATTGACCCCTGCCGCAAATTAATAAACTGAGCTCTGAGATCCTCATGAACACTCCAGGGAACATACTGAGCCATGAAAGCATCCAGAAATTTATCCCATTTCATCAATGCAGACCCTGAAGGTCTATTCTCTCTATATGCCCTCTACCAAGCCTTGTCCCAACCCTCTAACTAATACCCAATAAAATCAACCCCATGCAAGTCTTTCAGGACCAAAGTTTGCAGCCTCTCCTCACACTCCACAATTAACTCATATGGATCATGTCTAGAGTCACCAGAACATCTTGAAGGCTGCATATGCATGAAATGATCATGCATCTTTTGTTCCTCGAAAGTTATGAAAAAAATTGCATACTGAGACTGGCTCGACGACTAAACTGGTGGCACTTCTAGAATAGGCTGTGTGGGAGAAACTATGGCTGCTGCTGGTACTGGCTGAATAGGAAGAGCTGGGGCACCCTGTGCTGCTCCCTATACCAAAGTCTGACCCTCATCGATGAGTGGCCTACCAAACATAGCCATCATACATGCCACATGTCTCTAAGTGCATCATTTGGATGTGGTTGTATTTGGAGGAGGTAGATCTACAGGTGCAGTGCTCATCTCTTCCAACTCTAGTTGGACATGCCTACTAGCTCTGGTTGTACCTCGAACCCTAACTAGAACTCTCTATAAAGGTAGAGGAGCATCGTCACCCCCTGGTGTCAATCGTGTGTGTTCCATCTGCGAAAGAATCAACCAAGATAAGTAACCAAGAAAAAGTGAATACCTCACACGAAAGAATCAATGAAAATTAACCCTATAAAAGAACCTTGTATCTGACCGAAGATAGGATACAAACGTCTATGTACCGATCCACAGGACTATACTAGACTCCTGCACCTACATCTAGAGACTTTTATGAACCTAGTGCTCTGATACCACTTTGTCACAACCCAAAATTCGAGTTGTAATGGTGTCACAAGCAACAAAACCCAAAACAGAAGAAAAAGGTAGAGAAGAGAAGGAAGGTATGAAAGATATCTCTAAATATAAAACCAGCATGAACTAACTCCTAGAACCTAGTGTCATGACTAGAGCGTTTACATACGGATAAAAAATACAACCCTTGATGGGGCAAACTACAAAATGGATATCCGATATCCGACTAGGACATTTCCAATACTAAAAAGAAACCGGTCAGCAGGGACGCCAAGTGCTCATTAGATTTCTATAGATACCAGCTATTGTGCTCGATCACGCCCTCCAGAATAACTCATACTAGTACCTATATCAGGAAATGATGTAGGAGTGTAGTATGAGTACTAAAACAACGGGTATCCAGTAGGCATCATAGGCCAACGGGGCATTA
>JBDJHY010254583.1:0-10607 GCA_039654485.1 Withania somnifera
CACTCGAAAATTTCAAGACATTACCAGAAAAGGTGAGAATTTCCAGGAATGCTGACGGATTTATCTGAAACGAGTCCAGAGTTCATAGTGAAGAGAAGATACTCAACCCAACCGACATCACCGTTTGATCCAATTCTTTTGTTACCATAGCCAAAAGGATCAGCAGGACCAGCTTTGTCCTTTTCACACTGTGGCAAATTAAAAAACTTTACAGCATCACCTTCCACTCTTGTCACTATTTCATGAGGAACACCATGATTGAAAACCTTGAAGAATCCAAACTCTTGACATGCTTTTGTAATAAGGAATTTAGCTTGAGGGTCTGACATGTCAATCACTGGAATATTATTATCAGTGAAATGACTATCAGAGATAGTTCTGCATGTTTGAAGTCTGTCGGAAGAATTTTGAAGAATTGATTGAGAAGAAGCCACCATATCTGCTAGGATCATCGACCAGATGGATTTCAAATGGATATTTTTGTAATGCATGAGAGCGAAGGCAGAGATGTTACAAACTATATATACTATACAAAGGAAAGCCATCTGGGGCTTAGAGACAAAATCTTCTGATGCATTTGCTACGCAGTTTATGCCATCTGGAGTCGATCACTCTATTTTTTCTTTCTTAAATGTAATTCCGTTTTTAGTAAAGGAAAATCATAAAGAGGAGAAAAAGGATATAGAATATAGTTTTTAGTAAAAGATGCCTGAATTGTGAACTGTACATCGAAACTATCGAGTATATGTTGCTAGTCCAGTAACATTGAAGACGTGTAATGTTGACTAAGATTAAATCCTTCAAGGGGTCGTTTGGCTGATTTGTTGAATTCAACATATATCGTCAAGTTAATGTAATGAAATATTAAATAAAATATATTTTTAGCTATGATTATTTAAGTGTAGGTAGAAAAATAATTTGAAAAACACCCCGATTTGTAGCATAAATTTAGAGTCTTTTAATCTATATCTATTTCAATATATATGTCAAGCTAATAGAATCACATGCGTATTTATAAATAGATTAGACACATTTAGCCAAAAAATTTAATCATGAATTTTCAATAAAATGTGGTAGCTATAGAAATTTTACCATAAATGTT
Source organism: Withania somnifera (assembly GCA_039654485.1). Lineage (NCBI taxonomy): Eukaryota > Viridiplantae > Streptophyta > Magnoliopsida > Solanales > Solanaceae > Withania > Withania somnifera. Next base: position 1,103 of record JBDJHY010254583.1, read on the forward strand.
TTCTTCCATAACGAAACCTTGATATTCATAACTTGGAAATAGTTAATTGCCTGATTTAATATTTTACTTGACAGATATATGTGTCGCACTAAATAACATTCTCCCACTTGAATAATATATTAAAATTAAATAACTTTTTATGAACGAAAATAAATTGTATGCTCACAAATGCATATTCACTCAACTTTGTTGTTATGCAACAATCATTTTATCAAAAGTATATTAATGCAAGAATCATAGTGGTCATTCATGTGTTACAGCATAAACGTTCTAAATAAAGTGTTCAGTAATTTTATACAAAAATTTAATACAAGTCATTTAGAGTCAAATTTTATTGATCCAATGATCACAACATAATACATGAAAATTAAAACGTCCATTGTTATATATAGCAAAGAAATAATAGTTTCTGGACAAAGCGTTAGAGAGCAATGCAAGACTACAATGAGTTATTAAACCACATACGGGTTACATGACCGTTAGAAATATGAGTTGGTAAGGTTTTAGTCATAGGATTAGCAATCATCATAGTAGTACTAAATGTTCAAAACTTACATCTTGCTTCTTGACATAATCTCTCTATTTTATGTCGATGTGTTGATTTCGATTTTTGTTCTTACTATTCTTTAAAAAGAATATTGCAACTGAATTATAATAAAAATTTCTTAATGACCGTGCAATAGAATCGTTAATTTTAATACCCAAAGTAAATTCTTCAACAACAATAGATGTGATGTACATTCATAACATGCTACAAATTTATCTTTCACTGTGGATGCTGCAACAATCCTTTGTTTAACATTTCTCCAGTTACAACATCTCCTAAAAACAATGCATTGAGAAGTAGATTTTTCACTGTCTTTACATTCATCTAAATCAGAATTCAAATATCTAACTACCTCTAATAAGTTAGAAAATTTGTTTGTGGGCTTATGATTCTTGATTCTTTTTAAATATTTTAAAAAAAATTATGAGCTTTCCAATGATCACATTATAAAAAATATCATTCCAAAGGTTCCGGTAGGGTCACTTTTTGCGAAACCAGTCACTTAAGTGGTTAAGAAGGGTGGAGACAATCAAAATCGGATAAACAAGGTCAAATTAATAAGTGATTGTCTCTCGACTCGGATATTCCGTAAGTTCACTTTTTTCAGAAAGGCATAATTCTTTCCTAGCCTGCTGGAAAGTGGATGTAGAATTACTGGTCTTGGTCTTCAACTTTTCGCTTAAAAAAGGAAAAAAATTTCAGTTGAGTCAAAAAGTTGGTATAGCAGGTTGGATCTTAGCCTAAATTCGTTCATTCCCTGTTGAATGATCGAGTAGCTTTGACTTCACCTTTAATCGAGATTTAGAAAGAGGTCACGTACCCCATATAGAATAGAAAATCGAAAAGAATGCTTTTCACCATGCTTTTTGTTGGTTAACAACGAAGCTAATCTTTCAGTCTCTTTGGGGAGGATGTGAATACTGTAGCTAAAGATGCCAGCATTTATGTATGGATTTTAGCGACACAAAAATCTTTGTTCCTAAATAGCAGCGGATTACCTGCTAATTTATTAGTTTGTCGCTAAAAAATTAAAGATAAATTGAAGTCAATTATAGAAATGAATTAGCAACAAAATATGAAATTAGTTGCTAAGAAGGTGCTAAATTTACCCACCATAATTAATTACAATGCAGCTACAGATATAACGATAAAGTATCTTTCACAAGAAAATATTATATTAGAAAATATTTTTTAAATTTTTTACATCAATGAAAATAGAATACCATCGCTAAATCTATCACTAAGTAATTTAATGACATTTCTTATTACCCAACTTCACCCATTTCACATATTCTCCACAACAAGATGTAGGATTTTTAAAGAATCATATCCTTCAACCACCACCTCCTTCCTTTTTTTTTCGAACACCTTATTTCTCTTTTGATCTCTCATCAGTAAATTTTTCTTCCAAGTCTCCACAGGTATCTATCGTGTTGCAGAAATACAATTGTCTTCTCGTCCTCCTCCACTAGCGTCGTCTTTTTTTTTTGTCGATCATCAGTGATAGACACTCTATCTGAAGCCCTGGCGCAGAAAATTAGAAAATTTATTCGGCGTCTGAGCTCACCTTCTAAGGGAGGAGTTTATATGAATACAATGAAGAGTTTGTGGTTCTCCCCCCACTGTTGATGAACTCAGTTAGAGAAGATGGAAACATTGATTTGAGCTCTCAATTTCCTCTCACCCAATATTCCATTACCTCCTGACATCTTTGATTCTATCTCTTCAATCTACCATAGTAACGCTGTTATTAATGCTGATGTTGATGTTGGTGATAGTAACAATTACTTAACAACTTATTTATGTCTGTGAATTATTTCTCTTGTTCATTTTCTTGATAGAAATTCTCATTGAGATTAATCTCTTTTGTTTTAATTTTGGTTCTAATTTTTTTATTTGACTTTCTTGAATTTGAGTAATTGAGGAACAATTTTGTTATAGTTCATTGTAATATAGATTCTAGATATCGATACATTGGTAAAGGTATGGTCATTTTGGTTTTAAAGAAGAAAAAACAATACATAGGGCTTGATTCATTTTTCTTATTGTTTTAGTAAAGGTCTCACAGATGTGATTTATCTAAAAGATAATCTATCGATATGCTTGTATTTATAGTAAGGCTTCCACGTTAACTTTTAACGTATAAGGACTTGTATTAAAAAAATTACTTTAATTTGGTCGACACTAGCAAAGACGTACTACTTTTTTCTAAATTCTGAGGCTTATAGATTTAAGTTGAGATTTGGTGGAGGCTAGTCTTTAATATTAACCTGATCAATTATAAGTTCTAATTTAGTTCTGAAATTTTGGTTGGGTCTCTACATTACAATTTGATTGGTGCTTGGAAGAAAAAAGACATTGTTTTTAGTTTTGTGATCATTGTAAGCTAGTCTCATCTAGTTTGTCCATTCTTGGTGATTGATGTTTTCGTTTCTATGGTATTTCATAGTAAACAGGAAATTAAGAAACCAATATATGTGCAAGTTTTTGTTGAATCTTATTCTCATGTGACTAGATTAGAGGATCACGTTAAGTCTCAAAAGGAAAAAGTGAATGACTTAGAGGATGAAATCAAGGATTTGAACTAAAAATTATTTGTTGTGCATTCATAAATAACTAATAAGCAGGACATGGTGAAGCAACACACTAAAGTTACTAAAGAAGATGTCTCAGGTGATGTTCCTTATTGACTTGTATTTTTCTTGCAACTTAGTATAAAGTTCTTTTGTTGACATCTCTCTGTACAGAATGGGATAAGGCTGAGTCAGAAGCCGTGACACTAAAAAATCATGTGGAATCCACCACCCTTTTGAACCTTACAGCTGAAAATAAGGCATCACCTTTTGGATGGTGCATTGAAGGAGTGTATGCGATGAATCAAAATTTTTAAAAAGAATGAGCAGAAGTTGCATGATTTGAATCAATGAAAAGTTGGATGATTTTCTACCACTTATATTGAGGTAATAAGAAACAGGTTGATTATGGTGAATTTTGTCCTTGATCTCTCTCGTGTATTGAGTAATGCGAGAAAAATGCACTTTAATATCCTCGGCTAAGAGAATCCTGAAATAAAACTAAGTTCTTCTGAGTGCATATAGAATGTTTCTTTAATAGAAAATAAAGGTCTTCAACACTCAGGAGAGGTATATGCAAATAGTTGCACACATTTTTTTGATTCCACTTCTGATCTAGACTTTCCTCAACAATTCAAATGCAGAAACTGAAGATATGAACTATAATATACACTGAAGTTTTTATTAGTTCCTTCAGATATTTACAACTTGATCTAGTGTAAACTATAGGAGAATCCCTCAGTTATATTTAGTCTCAATAAAGCAAGGAGAATTACCTTTTAGGTATTGCCTCAATGCTTCTAATCCCCCATGGATCTCATAACTCTTATTTTAATGTGTTGATTGATTGTGAAGTTGATGAAGGTGAATATAGAGGGATCAAGGAGAAGACTACAACTTGCAGGATGGAGAATCCAAATGGGTTTAATTAAAGGTTGAGAAAACTGGGTTATATTTATTTCAGTCCTTAGGGAAGCTCTTTTTCCTTATTGGGGATAAAAGAACTTGATATATGTTGTATAGTAAGGGATAGACAAGGTTATATAATCATAAAAAAAATCCATAATTATTGTTCCATTTAGTCATAAAAATGCCTAAGTATATGTGTTTAGTTTAGTTTATGGAAAACAATTGTCTGAATATGTATTTATATTATAGTATCACGAGGAGTAGGGAGGGTTAGTTATCCTATTGTAAATTTGAGTTCTCATGGCTTAAGTTGGATTGGCTTGTGAGTAAGGAGAGCAGGTTTGGTACTACGTCTGTTCAACTGCTAGTGTTGTTCTGTTGCATCCCCCAGGAATGCCTTTGCGTTCACAAAGGGTCTTGATTTGGAAGCTCCGTGATCGCGATCAAGGATGACACAATCGCACGCAATCATGGAACATGGGTCTCCATCATGATATGTTTCCATCCAGGCCTCCGTGTTCACATCCAGGACCCCGTGTTTTTAGAGGGTCTATCGTTTACCTAGGAAACTTAAAAAAGATTGTGTACATCTTTTTATTCACATTTTCACGCAGAATCACTTAAAAACCTAATTTTGAGAGAACTTAATCAAAGATTTTCAAAGGCATCACTGGGGTAAATTCTCTGATCCCTATTTCATTGATTCCCACCACTTAACATGATTTTTACACCAAATTTCATAGTTTTTGAACTCTAAATCAGTGGATAAAATGAAGGACTCAAATTTGATAAAAACTTGGGATTTTTGCCACAATATTAAATGGATTTTCAATGAAACTTACTATAGCATCCCTTGGTATTGGGTGACATTAATTACCATCAAATTGATCTTGACTCCATGTGATCGGGGTCGGTTTTTGCATAAACCTTGATTAAATAAAGTTTTTTATTGATTAGTGAATACTTTCTTTTGATTTTTGTTTGAGTCAATAGATTGTGCGTGGTTGGAGGCCAATCAAAAAGGAAAAGCTCTTGAATAGCGCGATTCTTTGAAACTAAGGTAAGTTGAGGTTTAATTACTTGCCAATTTCTTTGTCTTTGGGGTGACTTGGGTTACCTAGGATTACTATTTTTTATTATATAGAGGCTAGAGTTGGGATAATTTAAATAATGTGAATACATGATGATATTGTTGGCTTACATGCATACTTGATTTTGTTGTAAATTGTTGGATTGACTCATGTATGGAAAATATGGTGCCTTGGTGTAGAATTTGGGGGTTAAACTTATATTTGATTGGGAAAGTTCTCTTGATAAAATATTGCACACTTACGGGGTTAGATACAAAGTAGAGATGATGACTAGGCTTAAATTGCAGGGTATAAAGCCATACTATCTCATTGTTATAGTTGATGCTAAATAGCATAATTGCCCTTGTTGATATGGAATAATACTTTTTGAAATTCTTATGGGTCCTTAATATAATTTGATGTGTGGTAACTTGTTCACCTTATTGTTATTATTGTCCTAAGTGTGGTAACTTGTTCAAACTATTGTTATTAATGTTGAAGTGTGGTAACTTGATCACACTATCTCCAAATTATCACAAGTGTAGTAACTCGTTCATACTAAGGAATCTATCATTTAAGTGTGGTAACTTGCTCATACTAATAATCCATAAAGGTAAGTATAGTAACCTGTTCACACTGATGACGCTTTTCTTCTAATTATGGTAACTTGTTCACTTTATTTCCATTCAATAATTTAATTGTGGTAACTTGCTCACTCTTTTGTATTTGTTATTATAACCTATTCATAGCGTGATTTTTATTTATCATTTGAGTATATTGAGGACTTCTGAAGGACTTAGGATCATGATTACTTGTTTGATATCTTGAAGGGGATATTAGGTGAAAAAGGGGAAATACCTAGAGATTATGTATAACACTGAAATGGTTGGATAATGTTCTGGGTTGTTGTGTATAACTATTTGCAGGTTGTAGTAATTAGAGGACCAGCTGGGATATTAGGAGTTATTGTTTTCTCCTAATAGTTAGCCAGTTGAGGACTCCGAGTAGTATTGTTTTGTACTCACGCTTTTTTTCCTGCACTTTTATGTAGGTTCTGTGCCTATAATTTTGTGGTTGCTTTCTTCTTCTTGTCCATTCATTATTAAGATTTTTGAGGTAGCTTCCAGTCTATTCAGTTGTCACAAAAAATCTACTATCTTTTACTTTTGTGTATCTTTACTTATTATAGATACTTACAGATTTGAGACTTATGTAAACTTTAGTATTAGTGGCTATGTACAGTGACACTTAGTTTTGGGTTTTATAGAAGACTTCTGCATTTTATACTTGTTTATTTACTTTCTAGATCTTTCATTCGATTATTAATTGAGTTATTCATGAATTAGGCTAACCTACCGAGTTGGGAAGGTAGGTTCTATCATGTTCATTTTTTGAGGTGTGACAAGTTGATATTAGAGACCTAGGTTCGTAGGTACCACTGTACATAAGTCAATTTTAGTAGAGCATTGCAGATCGGTAGGGAGACATTCGTTACTTATCCTCGAGGGGCTATGGAACTCTAGGAAACACCATTTTATTATTTCACTTCTATCTAGCATAGTTGATTCACATTATGTGTGTTTTATTCGAAAGACGGTGAGGATTAGTGCTACTTTTGATAGGGATAAAGAGGATGTACCTGAGCCAGTCACCAGGTGTTGGGGCAAAGTTAGAAATTGAGGTGGATCCCGGGGGAGAGTTAGAGGGGCATCCCCAATGAAGAGTAGATCAAAGAGGCTTTACTTAATCCTGCTGGAAATAGAGATGAGGTTAGAGCCCTAAACTATGTTGCAACTCTATTGTTACAAGATACCTTGTTAAGGGTTCTTGGAGCCCTTGGGATTTTAGCATAGTGTGGTATGTCATAAGGTTCTCAGACTACGTCAGGAGTTTGATTAGTTGAGAAAGGGGGTATGACGGTTGGTGACTATGTACCTCGTTTCTATGAGCTTTCTAGGCATGCTTTTGCTATCTTACAGGATGAATAGAAGTAGATAGTTAGGTTCATGAGGGGTTTGAGCTCTTCTCTTCAGACTTCGGTATTCACGGCTTCTCAAATGCCAGAGGCTACTCTTTACAGTGTGATCAAGGATGCAATGTGGTTTGAGCAATTGATTGGGGTCGTTCTTATAGTAGGGCCAAGAGGCCCCTTCATTATTGACACTTTTATGGTGCCTCATCTAGAGGAAGGGGCTACCTTCAGTAGAGTGGTCATTTTCATCTATGGGGTCCTTTTAAGGAAACTAAGCAGACATCAGGCACTAGTTAGATAGTTAAGAGCACCTCCGGTCTGGCGCAGATCTCATGTAGTTCTCATTAAAGGGTTCCAAGATGAGATGGGCACATTATGTCTCAGGTTTCATCATAGCAGTTATTATCACCCTAGTCTTGTTTTGATTATAGGGATACATGACATTTTTGGAGTCATTTTCCCTATCGAGTGAGTAGTGAGTTTCAGTAGGCTTTTTAGGCTCCCTGTTCTCTGGCTAGAGCACCAACATCTGCAAGCAAAGTTAGGGGAGGTGGATAGATGGGTAGAGGTTCACTGACTGGCAGGGGTGCATCTAAGGCAAACAGAAGTCAGGTTCATGCTCCTACTCATCCCAGAGGTGGGTTCACACTATTTTATGCTTTTCCTGGGAGGCCTGAGGCTGAGTCTTTTGATGCTTTGATCATCGGTATCATCTCAGATTGCTCTAGGCCTGTTTAATGTTATTTGATTTGGGGTCTAATCACTCTTATGTGTCTGCATATTTTTTGATGCTTATGACATGTTATCTGATGCATTCCCACCTATCTTCATGTATTTATTCCTATGGGTGAGTCCTTAGTGATGAATTAGGTGTACCGATCTCATCTAGTAGTCTTTTTAGGGTATGAGACTTAGGTATTCATGATCTTACTTGATATGGTAGAATTTCATGTCATTTTGGTATGGATTGGCTTGCTCCTTATCATGCTATTTTCTATTTCCATGCCAAGACTATTACATTATGCATGTTTGGTATTTTGAGGATTGAGTTGAAGGGTATGCATGGGTCATATCTCATAGAGTTATCTCTTTTATCAGGCTTGGAGGTTGATTGGGAAGGAGTGTATGACTTATTTGGCCTTTGTGTGAGATGCTAGTGTTGATCCTCCTTCCTTAGTGTCGGTCCTTATGGTTAGAGAGTGTTGATGTGTTTTTGACAGACCTTCCTGGTGTCCCTCCTGATAGGGCTTTTGATTTTAGTATTGATTTTGAGCAGGCATCGAACCTATTTCTATTCATTCTTATCCTTGCCTTGTATTGATGATTTGTTTGACCAGCTCTAGGGAGATTCCATCTTCTCTACGATTGATTTGAGATACAGATACCATCAATTGAAGACTAGACCTTCGGATATTCCGAAGATGGCTTTTCATATAAGATATTGGTATTATGAGTTTAGTTGACGTATGTTGGGCTTGCTAATGTCTTGATACATTTATGGATTTGATAAATGGAGTATCCCATCCGTATTTGGATTCGTTTGTGATTATGATCATTAAATGATATTTTGGTTTATTCCAAGACAAAGCTTGACCATGTTCAACATTTGAGGATTATACCTTATAGGTTGAGAGATGAGAAGCTATGTTGTGCGAGTTTTAGTTGAGATTAGTGGCATTTTAGGACACTTGTTTCCAAGGAGGTTATTATGATTGGGAGAGGTTTACCTAACCAAATGAGATTCAGATATTTGGCTGGGTTTTATAGGAGGTTCGTACAAGGTTTTTCTTCTATTTCTTCTCCATTGACTAGATTGACTCAAAAAAGGTGCCTTTTCAGTGGTTTGATGAGTGCGAGGAGATCTTTAAAAAGATTAATTCATTGTTAACATCAATTCCTATTCTTACTTTTTTGTGGAGGACAAAGGTCTCATTATTTTTTGTGATGCTTTGAGGATTGGTTTGGGTGGAGTTTGATGTAGGAGGATAAGGTAGTGGCTTATTCTTTGAGGTAGCTGAAAGTGCACGGTAAAAACTACCCTACTCATGACTTAGAGTTGGCAGCGGTGGTATTTGTATTGAACTTGTAGTGATATTTTTTGTATGGTCTACATTTTGAGGTGTTCATAGACCATATGAGCCTTAATACAGTTTTAGTCAGAACTATCTTAACTTAAGGTAGCGACGCTGGTTGGAGTTGCTTAAGGATTTTGTCATCAACATTTTGTATCACCCAGGCAAGGCCAACATGTTGGCGGGTTCCCTTAGTAAAAATTCCTTGAGCATGGGTAGTTTGGATTGTATTCGGCTGAAGAGTGACCTTTGGCTAGAGATGTTTAGTGTCAGGACCCAATTTCACGGATCATGATGGCACCTACTACACTACCAGTAGGAGAACCAAATCCCGTAGTCCATAGCCGAAGCGGAGGACTACT
>JBDJHY010254634.1:0-20153 GCA_039654485.1 Withania somnifera
ACTTATCACAAGTACACAAATAAAGTCCATCATCATGGTCAAATGGAGAATATTTACAAACACATGTATTAGCAAATCTCCCTATTATTCTAATGATATCCCAAGTTGGATACATTACAGAGGAGCAAGTATCTCTCAATTTAGCTTCAACAACTTGATTTTGGATCCCTTTGGCTGAATTACTTTTATTTATATTAAGGTCCAAAATTTGAGACTCCGGAATGAAATCAATTGGTTTCTCCTCATGATTCTTTCGTTGACAAAACTCAATAAACAAATCAAGCAAATAATCATAGTGATTAAGAGAAATAATCCTACCTTTATGGACTGTAAACATAACTCCATCAACTTCCTTTCATATTTGAGAGAAAAAGTTTTAGCACAATACACATCTAAATTCTTCATATTATGTCGACAACACATAAATTCACACTCATCAAAATTGCACAAATAAAAGTCATAACCGGGGTCAAATGGAAAAAAGTCTACTAACACATAGTTTTAAAGATAATTCCATTGTCCTGATGACCTCCCTATTCACATATCCTATACATGTTATATCATTACAATATTCATATATGCAAATAAATAGTAAAAAAAAACATTCCTCAAGTTGACTTCTTCCACGATGTCCTCACTAGCCAATTGGATGATATTTCTTTATCATTTTCAAACAAGACATTGTATGTAATGAGTTTATTATTATTTAGAGAATAAAACTGCTTATTTTTAAATTTACTCTCGAAAATTACATCATCCTTGTTTGACACTTCATCTAGCACAACATTTGTAGGAGACAAATAAGAAATATGATCATCAAAACAAAACTCACTCACATACTCATTCTTATCGAAATGATCAACTCTGTTAAATTCATCATTAGGTCTTATTAAACAGATTACAAATATTCTCAACTAAGGAATATATTGTATCATAATTCGATCAATAATATTATCACAACTCAATGTACTATCTTTGAGAGTACATGTAGGAACACTAGGTGGACATGAATTATTCTCATAAAGAGAATCAACTCGGTCATCAATAGGATCATCTAGTACTTGAACATCCTCCACAAGAATAGTATCACATTGTAGAAATGGAGTACATAATAGTGCACTATCAATTAAGGCGCATATGTCAACACTAGGTGGACTTGAATTGTTCTTACTAGAAGAATCAATTTTTTCATCCAAAGGATCAACTATTGTTTCCACAGCCTCAATTTTCACGTTATCAACAAGTCATAAAATCATCAAACACACACATATTCAAGTCACTACTAACAATCTCACTATGGTGAGGCTCATTAATACTAGTTAAGGTATTAGGAGTAGCTATTGTACCTTGAATCACATATGTAGAATCTTCTCGTCCTTGGTTATTTCCCTTAGAGAACTTATTAGTTTCAAGTGCCTCATGGTCCTCCATGCATTGAGTTGAGAAATTTCAATCAAAAGTTGATACATTATTGAGTTGTTCAGTAATGATTAGTTGACATTGATTTTGTTATGGTCTTGATATTCAATTGAGGTAGAAACTTACTTGGTTGATTCATTATGAGTTCATATTTGGTATTTACCTTTGTGGTTTTCTTATGTTATGTAACTTTTCATTTACTTTTCATTATAAACAGCTGGCTATAATCTGATTTGCAGTTATTAGTCTGGAGGATTGTGGTTAGGATGATCCGAGTAGTTGATGACTCTTCATTGTTTTGTTCTAATGCCGAGCCAAGGATATTTTTTGAGTACCCGTTGTTTAGTTTGGTACTTACGAAAATTCAGACTTTCTTTTTGATGCTGCGATCACATAAAAACATAAACTTTGAGGCTCAATAGCCCTTTCTTTCTACAATTGTGTAGGTTCAGAGTTTGGAGCGGTATGATCATTTTTCTTTTGACCAAGTTTGAGGATTTGAGATCTAAGAGTCAAGGTAGTTGTTTTTCATTTAGTAGATGCCCGAACTCTTTTTATTTATGTTAATCCATTTTGAGGATCAAGACTTTAAGACTATTGATTTCCTTCATCTATGTACTTTATTTAGAGGCTTGTACAATGTGACACTAGCTTCTGGGTGGTTTTACAAATAGTTTTGACCTCATATCTTCTTTATTTCTCGATGACTTTTTACTTTCTACATTTACCCTTATAGAATCTTATAGGATACTTATCTAGGTGGTCTTAGGCAAGTGTTATCACGATTTGGGATTTTGGGTTGTGACACGCTTCCACACTGGTCAAACCCTCCATACTATGAGACAACTCCAAAATAGTATGAAACGATAACCTGATAGCAATAAAACCTCAATAGACTGACGAATATTCAGATTGAACCTATGAACAAAATAACAGACTCTCTGTCTCAGTAGAAATATAAGTAGAACCATAGGCAGATAAATTGTTAAACTCTGCCTCATACTCAGAAATTGACATGGAACCCTAATCAAGTCTCAAGAACTCCTATCTCCTACAGTCCTTCTTGGTACGAGTGATGTACCTCTCTAGAAAAGCATTAAGAAATAAGGTCCAAGTAATAGGAGAGAAGCTAACTGACCTGTTAGAACAATAAGACCTTCGCCACTTCTTGGTTAGGCCGCTCATCTGATAAACTATGAAGTCAACACCATGACAATCAAATAAGTTGAGGTTCTAAAATCCCTTCTGACATTTGTCAATAAGCTCTCTCGAATCCTCAACCGAGAAATCCAAAACCTAAGAGTACTCAACTTAAAAAATCTACCGAATGGCTACTGATATGAGTTTGACATAGGTGGCTGAGATAGATAGGTGGGATCACAAATTGAGTGGGCACTACTAGTGCTGAAGAAGGGTGAACAGATGTTGGAGGCATATGAACCAGATATATTGAAACTAAAGGTGGAACTCCCAAATCATAAAAACTAGGTGCCGGAGTCAACCTTAACTCATGAGTGTTCTATCCTGGAGATGTAATCATGATGAAAAAATGGGGGATGAAATATGTACCCAAACTATTGGCTGACCCGGCATAACCAACAACTGAAGCAAGAACTGTATCATCTCCAGGTCAAGGCTGGAAATGATGTAGGCATAGATGAGAATGGAACAAATCCATGTATCTCTTGTCAATGTTGAACTGTTACTTGCTCATTCTCAATATCTGCAGCTTTGACTGATGAAGTAGGTCTAACTGGAGTATCTACACTGGCACACGCTTGACCTCAGACCTTATGGGCTCGACCCTGAACTAGCGCTCTAACTGGTGGTGAAATGGGTGCATCATCTCCTACTACTTTTGGTGATCGTGTGCGTTCCATCTATGGAAGAGTGAAAAAGGACAAATGAGATTTTCTGCTATCCAACTACGATACACGCTTGATTTAGAAGTTAAAGGGGAGAATTTCCTAAAGACGTCCTTGTACCCTCTCGAAGATAAGATATGGACATCTCCACACCCAATTAATAGGACTCTTCTAGACACCAGCTCATTTAACTAGGATATGAATGAGCCTAGAACTTTGATACCAATTTGTCATAACCCAATTTCTCATATTTCAAGGGAACCTATATCCCACCTTAGGATAACCACCCAACTAGCATGCAAAGTAAAAATAATGAAATAAAAGCAGAAGATATGATATAAATAAGGGATAAGGAAAGACGGAAGTCTATAATCAGTCAATAACAAGAACCCCAAAACCTGATATCCAGTACAAGATCCACTAAAACAAGAGTACAATGTCTGATAATAAAATACAATATCTGTCTTGGAAGTCAACCACAAAATGAGATATAAAGAGAGGTAAAAGATGTGCTCCAGGCGCCAGAAGCCTTCATCTATCTCAGCACGAATCATGTATCAATGTAGACCACTCATACCCAAATCTACACCAGAATATGCAAAGTATAATATGAGTACCAAAATCTACATGCACCCAATAGGCATTATAGGACGATAGGGGATATATAAGAAATAAAAGTAATAAATAAATATATAAGGATTACAAGTCATAGAAATTAGCAAATAGAGTAGACAGAGAAGCTAGATAACATGATATGATAGGTAAATAACCTAAGTATCTAGCCACCAACAAGGCAGGTTTAGGTAACAAGGAGAAAACATACCTAAATCCATTCTCAACAATCAAGGAAAAAACTAAGTAACAGATATAACGATATAGCAATAACCTCAAATAAAGGAAAAGGGAGGATAGCTAACAATAACCAGTATATCACTAAGGGAATCATGGGAAGGGCATAATTTTAACCCTATCTCATAAAAGTAAAAAGTAAAAAATTAAGTAAAAGAGATTCTCCACATCATCCATAATACTGAGAGATACAAACAAGTAAATCCCACCCCCTAGCATCCCATACTTCTAGAAGGTACATACAAGAAACAAATGTAAAAATTAACATAGACATAAATGAAAATGGTACTTTACATGTGAAATATAACTGTGTATCCTCCCCTCCGGTAATCGAAAGTCCGACAGGCAGAATACCTATGGAGGGACTTCCCCGTATACCCAAAATAATATTGTATGCCCTTTCCTGGTTATATTCTTATTAGTGTTGGGTTGGTAGGGTCTATGTAGGGCCTCCCTATATACCATATCAATAGCCGTTAGAACCAAAATATAGTCTCAGGAAGTTAATGTATGAAGGAGTTCTCGGGATTCCCTGAGTCTAAATTAGTATGATCTCAAAATAGATGCTCGGGATTCCCTAAGTCCAAATTAATATTTCTAACGGGCTTCCCCATATCTCAATAAATATTCTTGGTGATCTTCCCTATGTGTAAAGCTGATATACATCATCAATATAGGTCGCTCGGGATTCCCCGAGGTCAAATTAGCATGAATAATCGATGTCCAGTGCTTGGGCTTCCCCAAGTCTAGTAATGTCTCAAAAACAATGGTTAAGTCAATATTAGCTCATTTATAATAAAAAAACTAGTAAAACATCTCAAAAATACTCATTTTAGTCTCATAATACTAAAAATGGGCTTACAAGATAATGCAAGGTATCAAAATTAATGATATCAGGCTCTTGGACATAAATAGTAAGAACCAATGCATAAAAACTATTTTCATGATGATATGCCGAACCACAAACAATATCTAAGGCAAGTACTATGGCCTTGCACATGCTCAATATATAAAGTAAGAAAAACTAGTCAAGTCGATGTCCGAGACTCACGGGCATTCCCACTAACCCACCATCTATGTTCTAGAGTCTATCAAGACCACTCAAGGTCACTGGGTAACTATCATTGGAAATGTAACATTAATACTTAGAAAAAGAGAGGACATGGTCATGGGTTACAACCCCTAATACCAACCCAAGGATGTCTGTTTATCGATATTATTCCCTATATAAGGCAATCTGAGATTGTAAGTCATATCCTAACTATCCTCCGAAAACTAGCTCGTAAATACAACATCAAAGATGATCAAACTTTTTTAAATCACCGAAGATCCCATGATCATGCAACTAATAAAATAATAATATAGAAATTAATACGATTCATATTATACCTATAAAGTTATGAAAATAGACGGGGTCAAAAGGGCTCTAAATGGGTCAAAATGGGCCTATGAGCCCGCGAATTCAAAAGATTGAACAAAAGGTATCAAAATGTTTCGTAAATCGTAGGAACTCATACCCAAAATTTAGATCTAAGATGAGCAAGAAATAATCATGAAACAATGAAATAAAGTGAAAAACTAACTTTGAGAAATTTAGAGACATTATGGATCGAATTTGAAGAAATTAAAGTGGAAACTTACCAATAATTGATGAACAATCAAAGAAATCAACTTTCCAACATCACCAAATCACTCATGCAAAGGACTAGAAATTTTAATGGAGGTTTTAGAGTGTTTGGAATTGGAAAGTCGAAGAACATAGATGAAAATTGAGTTTTTAGCTATTTATACTAGCTGATGACCGACCTTACACGATCGCGAGCCAAACCTTCAATGACCATCGCAATAATGTGGGTCACACACTGTGATCACAAAAGTTTTGGGAAAAGGGGTCACATAATCACGTGGACACAGTAAGAGATCACAGAAAACATAGCAGAAGAGTAGATCGCGATCACATGAATATGGGACGCGATTGTGTAGAAGCTTGTATCAGGCACCAGATGACAACAGAAGCAATAATTTTCAGGTAAGAGCCAAACTCCAAAACAAAGATCAAAATGCATTTGAAACCCTATGAAAACAAACCAAATATGATTCATGCATGGAAACAACATTATAGACTCAATGACGTAGATAAAATTCTGATCCTAGGTCATTTTGAAAAAATATTGACCAAAGTTAACTCTATCCCAAATCAACTTCCCAATCGGGTACCTAGAATGAGCTTTATTAGCTTGAAGACCCAACAAATACCTCACCTAACCCAAACTCAACATTCCAGAATTGATGGCACAGTTAGATTGTCAATCTAAAGATCCAACCTCGAGATGAATACCCAAGTTTCCCTTATGAACCATAAAGCTCGCAATTTCACACAAACTCAAAACCAAAGCTACCATACACAATCCAAGAGTCCATATAGATTAAAATCCATGTTTTGGAGCTAATAGAACCATCATAATTTGATTTGAGTTTGTTTTCACAGAATGTTGACTAGAGAAAATGATTTTAATATGAAAGGCTCTAAAACAGGGAAATAAACATAACTACCAAACGCACGATCCTGGAACTAAACCAACAATTCCAATAAGTCACAAACAACTTAGGTCTACTACAAGAAATCTCTTAAATGCAAGACAATATGAGATCATGAAAATGAATGTAAGGGTCATTACAGAAATGGTGGAGCAACTACGAAGGATGAAAGAGGGCTTAAGGAAAATAAACAATCAAAGTGAACGGTATATACCAATTCATAGAGAAAGGTAAAGAGGTTTCTAAACCTACTCCTAATATGTCTAATCCTAGAGAATTGGTTCTAATTGCCAACAAACTAATTCAGAAGAATATTCCAAAGGAACGAGGAAATATGAGTTTTTAATATTTCAAATATCAAGGTTGGGGATTTATGATAGGTGAGTGCCCCAATATAAAGGCTTTTTTTTATTAGAGAGGGAGTTCCTTACCCAATGGAAGATAATGAACAAGAGGATACTACCCAAGAAGTAGATGAGGATTTTAGAGATGAAGATTTATCAAGATGACATAAAACAATTGGGAGAAATTAGTGTTCTAGGTGATGTCATAAGAAGGGTTATGATTAGCCATGCTATAAATGACCCCAGCCAGAAAGAGAATCTGCTCTATGCAAGATACATTTTTAAAGAAAGTGTGTGTGTCTTAATTATGGATGAAGGGAGTTGCACAAATATGGCTAGTACTACATTGGTGGAATAATTTTATCTTCCCACCACCAAACATGCTTATCCATACAAACTCTAATGTCTAAGTGAATGTTGAGAGGTGAAGGTACACAATAAAGTACTTATCAAATTCAAGGTTGGTGATTACCATGATAAAATCTTGTGTGGTATAGCACCTATGCATGCGGCCATCTTTTTCTTGGTAGAACTTGGAAATATGAAGATACAAAAAGCATGAAGAGATGACTAGTCATGTTGTTGCATAATCAAAAACACATACTTAAGCCTATAACCCCTTCATAAGTTAGATAAATCTACCAAAAAATGGATGCCCTAAAGGAGAAGACGTAAGTCAAGTGGAAATAATGTGATTACATAATTCCCTTAGAGAAAGGAGAGATGAGAAATGAAAAGATAAAATTTATTACCACTTTCCAAGACAGAGTCAAATCCTCAAACCCAAGGTGTGTACCCTTTTCCTCCTACTTTTCTTAATTCTTGAAGGCATGATTTATGTTGTACAAAAGGTGTGTAGCTCTTTCACTTCATTGATCATATTTGATGTGCTTAAATTACATTATCTTTATTTAGGGGATTCTGTGGGAGGGAAGGTGATGTTAGTATTTGAAGCAACTTTCTTACTCCATGTGCTCCAAATTGGTGATCCTTACATTTAATGTTAGAATTGATTTTGGAAATTTAATGAGTATGTTCGAAGATCTAGTTGCTTTTATATACTATCTTTTTTCATATGATGATATTTTTGGTAGCATTGAATACTCATATTATATTTGGGGTGACCAAGATTCTTGTTGTATTTATCTTGTTTCTTTTATCTTTTCAAAGTGGATATCTTGGTTGGATGTTGGAGAAGGAATTTTTATTGCATGATTTTATTTAACTAACCCATGTGATAACCCACAAACCTTGAGGAATAAGTGGTTTTTTGTTTTTTCCTTCCTTATTTGTGCTAGGTTTGGATTCGAGGATGAGTTCTTTTCAATAAGGGGAGAATAAATGATATTGAATGGCACTACTTCATTGATTCAAGGGCTAATTGATAAGACTTAGTCCATGGTGGCCATGGAGACCACATGTGTATCTTAGGAAGACTTTTTTGACCTAAAGGTGAAGCAATTCCACAATTGGATAGTTTCTTTGATGAAGAAGTGTCAAGAGGAGAGAGAATAATCATGAATTTCCAAAGTTTACGATCTAAGAGAAGACCAAACAAGTCCCTTGTCTTATTATGAGTATTATTGTAATAGCTAGTTTTCTTATTTTCTAGCTTTGTATAAATAAGGTCTTTACGTTTATTTCACCAAATTGTTTTTGAATATTAAAAATTGTTTCATGTGTGAGATTGCAAGCTTGGTTCAAGATTATGTTGGAAACTTGATTGATAAGTGTGGTTTCTAGGGTATACATCCTCTCGAGGTCCACTTGAAAGGATTGACACTTAGTAGGTTTTGTTATTAGGGGTGTTGATTCTTTATATTCATTTTTCTTTATCCATCTCTCAATATTGTGTCTCTCGTATAATTTGGTACTTGTTTTGATCATGTATTGCACTGAATTATGCACACAAGAGCACACAATCAATCAAGTATTAATGTGGCTCTTTTAAAATCAGAATGCTGAACCCATAGGACTTAGAATTTAGAATCCACAAATTATGCTCATTCTAAATATTTACCCAAATGGTTTTAAGAGTGCAAGAAAAAAAATGAGTTTTTATCTATCTACTAAAGAAAATTATAAAATAATTAATCAAGAGTAAAATAGAATTCAAGTTTTGGTTGTTTGCAATAATAGGGGAAATTCCAAGGTCAAGGCTACTTATGTACTCGTTTTCTAGAATGCAACTTCATCAGGCTAACTTAATTATCTGGTTGTTGACTTACGGGGTTGATGTTATGGCCACGGTATCCCAATAATCTAACCTTCTAATAAAATTAGTGACCTAACTACATTCAACGGGGAAGGGTCAACTAAATTCAATGCATTAAGTTGTCTTCCCATTTTATATACAAATAGGGCATCTAGGTATATCCGTATTCTAGTTGAAAATAAGTTTCTTAATGAAAAGAAAAATATGTCATTTATTGTGTTCCATATTCTAATCTCCTTCGTTATCTCCCGAATTTAAGGTGATAATATAGATTTATTTAATGGTGATCAAGCATCAAAATACTAAAATAAGAACACAAGAACAACCAATATGATAATTAACTTTGCCAACGAAATAACATACTAAAAACAATTCATACTTAGATCTTGACCCTATAAAGAGAGGAATTAGCCACTCTCTGGTCTAAAAACAATATACATAAAGAATATAATAAGTACAAATACTAAGATACCTAAATAAGAAAAATAAGCCTAAGGAGTTATTGCTCTGTTTCTTTTGCTCCCAAAGCATACAATTACCAAGATACGTGAATTATATGCTAAGTACTACTTATATAACACCAAAATTATGTATTAAACCTCCCACATACTAAGTATTAGTCACAAAATAGTATCAACTTCTTACTAACTCAACTTTATTTTTGAATAGTGGACCTCAAGTGTGTGTCGATCGAGTAAGGTGCACAACGGGGAGCTTGTTTGATAGAGTAAAGTGCATGACATGGAGGTTGTAGCATAAAAAAATAGTGAGTTTCTTCATTAAAGTGCACTCTATTGGGGTTATTAGATGAATTAAAGTGCACAACAGGCACCATTGCTGCCAACATCAATCTGAACAAAACCAGCTTCTTCCTGGACTTCTTAGTGATGATTACTGATCTTCATTGCACACCTATATTCAAGTTAATTTATAAAAAATGGAACTTTAACTTTGAAAAAAATCCTTAACACCACCCTAAAAACTCACCCTTTAGTCTCTGCAATGCTGCAAAGTAGCCTTTAGAACCACTGATCCTAAGAAATTTGAGCATCTCTTCTTGCGTTTTCTTGCGAACTTGCTTCGAATTGAGTTTTTGTATTAATTTCATATTATTAATATATTTATTAGGAATAAAGTGGTTACCAAAAGTATTCTTCATAAGATCATCAAACCATAATGCCATTCAATACATAAACTCAAGAGAAACATAATATACTATGCCTAGACTGGTCAATTTAAACAAGTGATCCTGTCTAACCTTTACTTATTTATTTTCGCACTTGTTTTGGACCAAATGGATCATAAACATCATAAAGTTGGAACATAGAACCTAGTTATAAATATATTAATATTTACACTCACAAACACAACAAGTTATCCTCAAAACAAGGCCAAAACATGGGTATAATTAGGTAATAAAGTGTATACTCTCACCTATGAATACATCCCACACTTAAGGCTTTTTTTGTCCTCTAACATCAATAATTGAACCAAGACACTCAAGATAGCATTGCCATAACTATCATAGGTTACAAGTATACAACAAACATGATGTGTAATCTCTTTAACACACATGAACACTACTCTGACACCTCCTATACTCAAGAATTGACTCTTCAAATTAACAAACTCATGCATATTTACTCAATCAAGATATCAAATAGATCACTATATCTCATCAAGCATGTTCCCTCATGCCAACAGAGTTACCCAATACACTCATAATTATAGCATTTAACACAAGAATAGGTACAAGAATCACATTTTTCTCACTCTCCAAAAGAACTCACAAGTTGCATATGATGACCTGTAGGCTTTCGCTTATTGTAATACTCTACTAATTTAAGAATGCACGAGTTCAATATCAAGAAGGACTTCTCGGTGTTGATGTAGGCTAAGGGATGGGTAGGAACAATTTTGGTCAAGAATAGTGACTATATTCCAAAGAATTTTAATAAATTACTTTTTCATTGAGAACTTACTTAAAATACCTATCTTCAATCACTTTTACCACCCTTACTTCACTTTGTTTTTCCCTCTATCATTAAGAAAATATACACATAAACAGTGGGGAGGATTTGAATTCAACACAAGATTCAATTTTCATGAATTTTATCTTTTTCTTACTCCTTACTCAACACATAATCTTTTACACCAATAACTATACTTTGAGGGCTCTCAATTCACTCATTCCTTTCTTTAATTTCTTACCATTTTTTCACATTTATCTTTTAATTAAAACACTTTGGAGTTTCGATCAAATTAAAGGTCTATGAAAAAGGAATAGGCTATGTATGAGTCTACCCAAGAATAGACCAAAGGCTCTACAAGACTAAATATGATCATGCTTCAAAAGTAGATAAACGAAAGGAATAAAACAAGGCTATCAAAGAAGGCATAATCATCTCTTAAGATTAACACTCTTTACTTCACCTTGTAAACACACTGGGCAAGTGCTATACATTATTATGTAATAAGGAATACACAGAAACCTTACACACACATAGAACACATTCAATTCAAGAAAGATCACTATAGCTCTTTATTAAGCAATTGTAAGAATTTAACTTTAAGATAAAATCATACAATAGTCAAATAAATAAGCCCAAGAGTCTCAAAATTAGTGATTCAACTTAATATCAGCATGGTTTGCACTTTAAAATAACTTGCACCAACCAGTCAGTCATAGTCTAACCAAACAACTTAGTCTAGAGCTAGTGAAAAGGTCAAAATTTATTAATCCTAGTGACTAGTTTTCCCTCAAGACGGTCATCTTCCATCCATTATCAGGAAATGTCCCTAACGTATGAGTAAAAATTTAATACTTACTCCTAAAAATTAAAAAGGACAAGGGATTTCAGTTCAACCCCCCCCCCCCAAATAGAAAAACCAAGGGGTGGAAGGGTGTGATTTTACCTAAAGACACCTAAACAGAGAAAAAAATTGACTCAAAGTTACTAAAACAATGTCTTTTTGTGTTTTTGATTTTATCAACTATGTACCAATAAAAGGAAAAAAAAAACTACAACACATCCACCCTAAACTAAAGCACTAGTCAAACAGGAAACAAATCGTTACCCCCAAAAATAATCAACCAAAGAACACCC
The DNA here is from genome assembly GCA_039654485.1 of Withania somnifera. NCBI lineage: Eukaryota > Viridiplantae > Streptophyta > Magnoliopsida > Solanales > Solanaceae > Withania > Withania somnifera. The sequence goes on from JBDJHY010254634.1 coordinate 12,338, forward strand.
ACCTCACACTTAATATGTTGAACTGTCCTAGTGAAAATAAAGAAAAGAAAACCAATAGTGGAATGAGAGACTAATTTTTTTAGTCCAAGTTCTCTTCTTTGATGTTCGAAGAGAAATAACCCACATGTAAATCATCATCGTCTTCCTCCATATCATCTCCTCTGATTTTAGCATTAAAATACTTCAAAAACCAATCATCATCATTAGGAATGGCATCCTTAGTCAGCTCTATGAATGCCTTACCTATTTTGCACATGAAAAGTAGAGGCCGGAAGAGTAGTCGACATACAGTTGGTTCATTTTTTCTTGGATTGCAGGCGTCTCAACAATTGTCAATCCTAGTTTAATTATGCCATAATGATGTCCAAAATAACTTTCTTTCATGGATTTTATTCCTTTAGGAGTTAAAACTTAGGCCTGACCATACTCAAAACTCTTAACATTAGCAATGTTACCACCCCATGCTACCTTAGGTATCCTAAAATATTCAGGATCCTCCTCAATATCATAGTTCCTTTAGAACCTTATCAATAAACCACCATAACTATAACTGTACCCATTCTTTGAATCACGACTTTCACTTTCACAAGAACCCGTGACATCATAGCATAAACCAATACCACTATCACGAGTGACCTTTGTCAGGTGTGAACCAAGGATTAGAGTGGCACCAATAAGCTTCAACATAATATAAGCCGTCTTGTTCATTTGAGAAAAATGGAATGAATTATGATGCCTATTGAGACCATGGCAGAACCATGTGGCGGTAGACTTGCCACTAGATAATGTATGCCGAATCTGTCAGTACGAATGAACAAACTTTTTAGGATTATGTGGTCAAGCTTCGGTGTTCCCATGTAATTATTGAGGATATTTGTATCAAACTTAATAATCTATCCCTTAATCGCCACCTTGCTCCCTTTAGTTTTGGGGAACCAATTAGCATAGAATTACCTTACCATATCCACATTGCATTCCCTGGGGTCCTCAAATATGAATGAGAACCCACTACGAGATATATAGTCTACCATGAGTGGATAGCTTCTAAGGAGGCCCAATAAATGCATTCAGTTGGCAAGTATATACTTGTATTGGTTCTTTTGTACCATTCAATGCCTTTATTATCAACCCAATTTCAATAAAATATTCTTCTTAAAATGGTAGGGCTTGCAAGAATGGCCTCTATATTGGCCGTCGGCCAGTTTCTTTGTTGTTTTTCTAGAGGACGAGGCAAGTTCTTTTCCCAAGCATTGACAGGAGGCTATTTTGTTACAAAAATTTATGAACTCAAAATTATTAGAGATTCTGTCAAAATCCTACTAACTAAGTATGGAGATGTATAAGTTATTCCACACTTAGTTTGTTAGCATGTGCCAGTTGACTCCGAACATTGGGTATATCAGACTTCCCCAATTAGTAACATTCTTGGCTAATAATGGCACTCTCATATAAGCAAAGTAACTAATTCATCCATAAGATTTATCATGAGTTTTGACTTTCCCCAAACATAATTTAGAGAATATTCAAAAACAAAGGCATATTTTACTCAAGAATATCACTTCTATATTTATTCATTGTCAAACAATCATAAAGAAAGAACTTTCAAGTTAAAGAACTTCAAGTTTCTAACTTTACACTCCTAATCATCCAAGGGAATTAAAATCTATGAAACCAAAAGAAAATCCCAATTTATTGCTATGAAAAAAATCTACATACCTTTGATTACGAACACTTTAAAAAAGAGAGGAGAAGTTGTTTGAGCTTCGTACCAGTTTGAGAGAAAAAAAGGTGTTTTTATCTAAAGTGTGCGACACCTAGGGTAAAAATATGCCTCTTTTTCCATGTTTTGGGAATTTAAATAGCTCCTTCGAGTTGGGTTAACCCAACGGGTAGTGTGAACCTAAAATGCTCACAACTGCGCTTTGTGTAGTTAATTTTGTCAACTTACCTACACGTCACATGACTTAGCAAGCATGTCAAACAAAAGGCCCCACGCATGTCAAATAGAAGATCCCTATTTATGTGTTGCAGCGTGCCCTTAATTCAATGTTCTTACCTGCATATTGTGAAACTTAGCACTCTAGTAAACCAGAACCCTTTCATGATATATGCCGCGATTCGCTCCTAGTTTCTTGATTTGACCTGCACATCGCGAAGGTTGCCAATGCAAAATGCCTTAGTGAAATGTTTCTCTGAAGCTCAAGATAGGCTATGATCTTGATCTCCATCATCCTAGGTACCTGAAAATCATCAAAAACAACAAAAAATTGTTAATAAAAATGGTGGATTGCTACCCACCTATCACCTCAGTTATAATCGAGGAACGACACATATTTTTGTCATTTTTTTTCATTTCTATCATGTTACAATTACAACAATCATAGGTTGCCTCCTATGTAGCACCTGACTTAACATCGCGTCTTGAAGAGTATCACATCAATCATTAGATAAGTAAGAATTATTTTTTCCAATCCATATCTTCACCTAAATAGTGCTTACATCTTTGCCTATTCACCATACATTTTGTACTCTTATCAATATTCCACATCTTTTCTACCCTTGTGGTGAGACACGTACCATAATAAATGGTCTCGACCACTTTGATCTCAATTTTTCGTAAAAAATCCTCAGCTTAGAGTCAAATACTATTACCTAATATCCGGGATCAGAAGTGTATAGTAAGATATTTTTGTTATGCTACATCTTTGTATTTTCTTTATAGAGCCTTACTCTCATATCTATGGAATTGAAACTCCTTAAGATCATGCAATTCAAGTATTCTCTTCCTTGCGAACAGTTTCGAATCTACATTCAATTTCTTTGTAGCCTATTAGGCTTTATTCTCAAGCTTCATAAGGAAATAACAAGCTCTTACATACTCCAAACTATACGGGGAACTACTAATTGATCTCTTATATACTGTTCTATATGCCCATAAAGTGGCATCTAACTTTTCTGACTAATCCCACCCTTAAGCGTTCACAGTCTTTTATAGATTTGCTTTACCTCATGATTAAATACCTCTACTTGACCACTTTTGTATGGATGATATTCTGTATCCACTTTATGCCTCACCCCGTACTTGGCCAATATATTCTTGAACCACACATTCAAAATATAAGAACCCACATCGCTTATGATTTCTCTAGAAGTTCTAATCCTCTTAAATATATTCTTCTTAAAAAAATTCATCACTATTTTAAGTCATTTGTGGAAAGAGCTACAACCTCTACCCATTTGGACACATAGTCCACAGCCACCATGATGAACTAATTTTCCCATGAAGTCTATACCCCATACATCAAGTATCTTAAATTCTAAAATATTATTAGAGGCATCTCATTTCTTTGAGAAATACCTCCCAAGTATCTTGATTATTATTGTTATTATTCACATATATTGTTGCACAGATTCAACGTATATCTTCCTTCATTTTCTGAAATCCTGGTATGTGATTAGCTAGTGATACATGTTCTATTTTTTACTTGACCCTTATTTGAGTAAGTAGCTTCCATGATATACTGTTTGCTTTCGTGACCCTATTTTTTTTGTTATTTACTGCTTTTATTATTGTTATGTTCCTACTGGGCCCTCAAAGCCTTCTAGGTACGAGTTACTTCAGAAGCTTGTACTCTTACTACAATTGCTATCTCCAGATCCGAGTACAGGTTCCCAACCTTGATTCACATATCATTGTTCATACAGATTCTATTAATTTTTGGAGATTCAGCATGAGCTTGACATCCAACATTTTTTGCTTTTCTTCAGTATTGATTTTGATCTCTATGTATTTTTGGAAATATATTTTTATTATACATTTGATTCCTTGTTTGGTACTTAGAGGTTTTTTATTACACTGATACTGGGTTTTAGGCATTGTTGATTCTTTATACTTTTACTTTATTTATATATTATCTATTATACTTGTGCTTTATGCTTTTTATGTAGTAGTCCTCTGCTTCATCTTTGGACTACAAGGTTAGTTTTCCTACTAGTGTTATAGTTGGTTCCATCATGATCCGAGAAATTGAGTCGTGAAAAATTGGTATTAGAACCCTAGGTTCTTCGGTGTCAGTGTACAAAACCAATGTCTAGTAGAATCATGCGGATCTACATGGAGACATTTGTTGCTTAACTTCAGGAGGCTATAGTGACATTTAGGAAAATAACTCTTTCGTTTGAATCCTATATCATGCGTACATCCTTGATGGTTTCTTGAAAGTCCTCACTCATTATTATCACTCTTTGGCAGATGTCTCGTATATGTTTATCGGCAGCAAGGAAGACAGCTAGAGCACCTGCAGAAGTACTACTCTTGCTACTACTTTTGAGGTTCCATCAGTGCCTGTAACACCTATTGCAATACCTGTTGCATCACATGTCGCAACACCTTCTCCAAATATTTGTAACATCTTGTGAAAGTTGCTTATGCCTATAATGGTCCCCCTACTAATGTGACACAACTAGCTATTTCAGCACTACAGTCTACAGTTGAAGTTCCTATAGTGTATCAAGTTCTTCCTATTGTTCCAGTAGATATTTCTACATCTGATTAGGTCCTCCTAGTACCTATTATTGCTTGCAGTTGAGCAACAAATAGCTATGACAAATTTAGAGGAGAAGCTCCTGACTAGATTTCTGAGGTTAGACCTCCCTTAGTTCACTGGAGTTCCAAGGGAAGATGCACATGAGTTTATTGTTGAGTGTGAAGAAAGGTTGAAGAAATAGGGGTGTTGAACAACCATAGTGTAGCTTTTACCACATATTAGATGAGTGGTACAACTAAGCAGTGGTGGAGATCTTTTGTGGTTTGCAGACCAGCAGGTCTCCTCAGCCATCTTGGAATGAGTTTTATGATGTTTTATAAGAATGTTTATATCCAGGGATGAGTGTAGCACATGAGAAAGGAGCTTAGGAAGCTTGAGCAGGGATTGATATTGGTGGTGCAGTATGAGGCTCAGTTTCACCAGCTGTTAGTTTATGGTGTGGAGTTTATGCCTATTAAGGCAGAGAGAGTTCGAAGGTTTGCATATGGGTTGAGAAATAGAATCCATCAGGCCGTGGCTTTTCTAGTATCTTATGGTCGACCTTTTCAGTCCATGGTAGATCATGTCAACTCTATAAAGTCCCTCTATCATTAGTCGCGTCATCACAATAAGAAGAGGCAAAGGCATTAGGGAGGTTATAATAGGTCTCGTTTTGGGGGCCGTGGTCATTTCCACTATGCATAAGGCTAGTCTAGCAAGTTGATGCAGGCATTATTACAAGTTTATCTCCTTCTCCAGCTCAGTAATTTTAGGGATCAGGATCTTCACAGCATGGCAGTCAAATGGGTTCTGGTAGAGGTTCTTGAAAAAGTGGGCTATCTGGGCCGTGTTTTCAGTTTGGCATTGAGGGCCACTATGCCATATCATGTCCTCAAAGGGGCATTATACATCCTCTTTCTTTGTTTGTTCAGCCCGTGAGGGCATTGCCTCCACCTACTAGAGGTAGGGAACTGGTGACTATCGTGGTGGTGGCAAGCATGGTAGGGGTGGTAGTTGCGGTCACGATCATCATGGTGGTGATAACCAGTTATATGCTGTTCCTACTAGACATGAGGCTGTGTCCTCGAATGTTGTTATTACAGGTTTGATTTCTGTGTGTTCTATACCTACATCAGTCTTTGACCTTGGATTTACTTGCTCTTATGAGTCGTCCTATTTTGAACCTAATTTGGGCTTGCCTAGTGATATATTAGCTGTATCCATGCGTGTTGCTACCCCAATAGGGGATTCTTTAGTAGTGGATCAGGTGATCTGGTCGTGTATAATTTCTTTTAACGGACTAGACACTTGGGCTAACTTAATGCTTTTAGACATGGTTGATTTTGATGTCATACTAGGCATGGATTGGTTGTCCCCTCACCGTGAGGTTTTGGACTATTACGCCAAGGCTGTTAATTTAGCAGTACTTGGTTTATTTCTAATTGTGTGGTAGAGTTCTAGTAGTCGCTCATCGATATGGCTTATTTATTGTCTTCAGGCTAAGAGGTTAGTAGGGAGAGGGTGTTTGGCATATTTAACATATATTCATGATATTCAGGCGATAACCCTACTCCTAAATCTATTCCTATTATTTCTGATTTTCTTGATGTATTTTTGAATGAATGACTGACCTACCATGCCTACCACCAGAGATAGATATTAACTTTGCTATCGATTTAAAGCTGGGCACTAAGCCCATTTCTACTGCTCCATATCGTATGGTTCCTATAGAGTTAAGAGAGATAAAGTTTTAGCTCTAAGATTTATTAGACAAAGGTTTTGTTCATTCCAGTGTATCACCTTGAGTTGCGTAAGTTCTATTTATAAAGAAAAAAGATAGTAATATGAGAATGTCATTGATTATCGGCAGTTGAACAAGGTCACAGTGAAAAACAAATACCCTATACTAAGAATTGATGATTTATTTGATCAGTGTCGGGGAGCTGCAGTGTTCTCTAAGATTGACTTAAGATTCAGTTTTCATCAGTTGCAGATTCGAATAGAGGATATTCCTAAGATAGCGTTAAAGATTAGTTAAGGCCATTATGAATTTTTGGTATGTCCTTTGGTCTGACTAATGCTTCAACATATTTAATAGATTTGATGCATAGGGTGCTTAATCCCTACCTGGACTCATTTGTGATTGTTTTTATTAATGATATCCTGGTGTATTAGCAGAGTAAATTCAATCATCAATAGCATTTGAGGTTGATTCTCCAGATACTAAAAGAACAAAAGCTTTATGCCAAGTTCTCAAAGTGTGATTTTTTGTTGGAGTCCATTGCATTTTTAGGACATGTAGTGTCCAAGGATGGAATTAAAGTTGATCCAACAATTATTCAGGTGGTACATGATTGGCTGAGGCCAATATCTTTCTCAGAGAATCAAAGTTTTATTGTGTTAGCTGGTTACTATCGTCATTTTGTTGAGGGGTTCTCATCGATTGCAGCGCCTTTGACTAAGTTGACTAGGAAGTATGTTTCCTTTCAGTGGTCCAATGATTATGAGATGAGCTTTTTGATGCTCAAGGATTTGTTAACTTCAGTGCTAATATTGACCTTGCCAGTGGAGGGTCAGGGGTTCTCCATGTATTGTTTTGCTTCTAGAGTTGGTTTGGGTTATGTTCTGATGCACCAGGGTCAAGTGATTGCTTATACTTTGAGGTAGCTGAAGGTTTATGAGCGTAACTACCCCACTCATGACTTGGAGTTTGAGGCGGAAGTGTTTGCGCTTAAGATTTGGAGGCATTTTTTGTATGGAGTCTAGTGTGAGATCTTTACTGACTATCATAGTCTTCAGTACATTATGAGTCAGAAAGAGTTGAATTCTAAGTAGTGGAGGTGGATTGAGTTGCTGAAATATTATGACATTTCCATTTATACCATTCAGGCGAGGCAAACATTATGGTAGATGCCTTGTGCCGGAAGGCGGTCAGTATGGGTAGCTTAGCAGCCTTATCAATTTTAGAGAGGTCATTGGCTGGGAAGGTTCAGCCATTGGCTGGTCGGTTTGTTACGCTTGATCTGTCAGACCCTATGAGAGTGTAAGCATGTGTGGAGACCAGATCTTTCTTGTTAGATCATAGTTGGCAGCGACAGTTCAAGGATGAGGCTTTGGTTTCTCTTTGTGATCAGGTATTAACTGGAGAGGCCATCAAGGCTTCTATTAATTCAGATGGGGTGCTTCCATATGATGGTCACATTTTCATGCCTCAGGTTGGTGAATTAGTGTAGTTGATCTTACGTGAGGCTCATAGCTCTAGGTATTCTATTCATCCTGGTGCAACCAAG
>JBDJHY010254635.1:0-10606 GCA_039654485.1 Withania somnifera
TCTTATCCTGCATGACAGACGGGTGTAGAGGTGGTAAGCCTCCTGATGAACCCAAGGCTTTTGCCCTTGCTCTTGTGATTCGTATAGTGGGCACTTTAAGATTAGAAGATCCAGTTGTCATAGTTGCATTCCTCATTGATCCAGGTGGTGGTATGCCTATTGTCAGAGCTACAACTGCAGAGCCAACATTACATCATCATAAACTTTCCATAGTCAAAGATAAGAATGGCATGCAAGAAAAGGTTAAGAAAAAAGACTCAGGAGAAACAGATGCTTAACATGGACCTAAAAATGGGGAACTTAATATTAGTCTCAATATGCAGGATCAATTAACTTGATGAAACAGTATAAACATCATTCTTCAGCATTGTTGTCTAAGGCAAGAAAAGATTCAAAGGTCTTGCAGCTTTAAGCACAATGCACATCCAAAAAATGCACTAGTGAAGGGCCTGATGACGAAAAATATAAAAAACATATATGTAATACAATAAAATACTACTATTAAAAAAACAAGAATTACATGGACAAAGTTGTAGAGCTTTAACGACATTATTCCCCAGAAATCTCAGATACATTAAAGTTTGCAAATAAACATGTCCAGGTATCATGGTAAGAGAACAACTAGTGATCATTCTTTGAGATGCCATCATGCAATCTAATGAGATTTGAGAAGATTTTTGTCAAAAAGCAAGCAACTGTTATAAAATTGGTATAGTAAGTTGAACTTGGAGCCATCTTAGTCAGTTAAACATATGCAACGTATGCCAGATCGAGCTATTAATATCTAGGTAGCAAGTATCTTTTACAAACACAAAGGTAGCATAACTAACACTATTGAAGCAACCTTAAGTCATACAGGTTTATATACTTAAGAACAAATTTGAATTAGCAAAGAGAAGAAGTAAAGAACAAGTTGGAAGTTTAGGAGCTTATGTTAAGTTACATTATGAAAGTCTCTCATACCAAAAGGAACAAAATAATGTAATATGTTATATATGAAAAAGTTGTTCATACTTAGTTTTCTTCTTTTCCTCAGTTATGGTCATTATATTTTCTCACGGCGCTAGCAGACAAGGATCCACTTTTTTCATAGAGTAATCTTTTTCCGGATTATGTCTATTCATTTCAAACTCCTCAATGAAAGAGGGTCTTAAATATCAGAGAACAACTTGTATCCACTAGCTATCTACTGAAGTACACTAAAAATAAAGAGATCCAAGCCTGTAAGAGAGCTAAAGAATAAATCTATATCTTCAAATGCAATAGGAAAAATAGCCCATGTTTTGTCCCATTTGATTAATCAAGTGCCAATAAACAAGCTTAGATACAATCATATAATCTAATCCAAAACAGACAAATTATGTGGAAAGCTAATGATAAAAAGAATGCTACAAACTTGATAGCAAAAATATCTTTATGTTTACATCTATCATTTGATGAGAACTTATCTAAGGCTCTATTCGACAAAAAAAACTGCCAAGACCATATGCTAGTTGTGTTCCCATATTCTGGTGTGAGTTTGAAGTATGTTTTTCACTGGCTTGTAATATCGTTATATCCCCAAAAAACGACAACACATGTACGGCAGATATCTGTATTTTAAATAGTGATATTCACCTGCATTGTATTCCACCACAATTCTTGAACTTTATATAGATAAGAAGCAACTGTCACTGTACTCTTGAATCAGGGACAAGCCTGCATCAAACATTCATTTACTTATTATTTAAGCTTTAATATGTAAAAAAGAAAGACAACACAGCATTTGCATGGGAAGTTCTACAAATGCAAGAAAATCAGCTACTCATACATTGTTGCTGCAGGTCACGTCATACATACAATTCAATTTCAAAATTCAGCACAAATGGTAGATACAACATGTAAGCAATTGGTGCATGCCAGACACAGATTAAACATAATGTATATAAAAGATTTAAAGAACTTTAACCCATATACACATAAATCAAAAGATAACATTCATCTCAGTCAATGTTTATGCACTTTAACTACCTTTCGAATGCAACTGAAAATTTGTAAGTTTTGAAAATCTCATGTTCATCTAGCTGAAGATCTTCTACAAATCCACAAAAAACTTGAAAATAAAATATCAGTCAAAATTTTCTGAAAGTAGCTAGATAGATCCATCAATATATTGGAAAATTCAAGTCCATTGTAAAAATCTATTTCCTCCTAACTTTTAATTCCAATAGCAAAGCAAAAGTATTTATTCAAATCTTTTTTCAAAACCAAGCTGAACAAACAAAACTAAATAGATTTAGCACTCCAATAATCAATAATTTTAATTTGTTTAATCGCAAGTATAAGAAACAGAAAATGACAATTATTAAATCAAAATAATTTTATTTTTTCAGAAGAAACTAGAAAAAAAAATTGCTCTCCAACCTAAAAATTCAACCAAAATGCACTATAAAAAATTTTAAAAAATAAAAACTACAACTAAAAACACCCAATATTTTTTTAAATAAATAATCCAAAACAATTTTCTCATAAGCAACCAGGAAATGAAAGTTAAATCGATTTCCAACAACAATGCAATAAATAAAAAATTAAAAAAAGAAAAAAACACAATTAGCAACAACAAAAAAAAATCAAACAAATGAGAACTTCAATTTTTTTTAAAAAAAAACACGCTAAACTCACAGATCCATAAACAAATCCTCAAGGATTTCTCGGAAATAGAGCTAATTTTCCCCCAGATTTTCAAAAAAAAACTACAAAAGTATATTACATTACAGCTAAATCATCTAGCACAATGTACATAAACATATGCCAATAGAAAAATGTATGTGTATAGGAGGTGAGCTTACTATGCATCATAAGACAAGCTCATGAGCTCCGACACCGTTAAACGGAATTGCCTCGATTACGGAGCTAGGGTTTCTACCTTTTCCGATCGGTCATCTATTCAATGCAGCTCGTTACAGGGGTGAGAGAGTGAAGAGCGTAGAGTGGATATATAACACTGTAGATAGGGTGGGTAGGGAGTGAGAGCGGGATGCTCCGTAGTTCAAACTTCTGGATTCTGGAACTTCTAAAAAAAAATAAAAAATAAAAAAAATAATTTCTACTTTATTTTTTCACGGCATTTAATTGTTTTATAATTCTTTTTCTCTGATAAGGCCCATTTCGGTAGATTTTTGGGTACTTTTTGTTATTATTAGACTATATTTGGCAAGATTTTAAGAAATTAAAAGTGCTTTGATTTAATATTTTTCTTAAAAAAGCTACTTCGATGAACTTATTTTGAGAGTTATAAAGTCTATGAATACAAGAAATATTTTAATATACAAAAAAATAGAAATTTATTTTTGAAAGGAGAGCCATAAGCAAAAAAATTAATTATTTTCAAAAGATAAATTTATATTACAAACTATTTCTCTTTAATTCCAATTGTACTTTATTTACGCTCTTCTTTCTTATGAGATATTTAATTAAAATGTTTAGCGATGAATATTGAAAACTGCATACATATTTAAATAATAGTTTGTCCATATATATATATATATATATTTAGTGATGAGTATTTAAAATTGCTTACATATTTCAATATAGTTTGTCCATATTATATATATATAGATAACAATTTAACTAAAAACAAGCTACTTATATCTTTAAGAAAATTACTTATAGATAAAATAAATTGTTTAAATATAAGAATTCTCCCAAAAGGACCTTATATGATTTTTTTTTTTATTTTATGACTTTCTAAAGTTTTTGAATTTATCCTAAATTTTTACTATTTTTAAAATTTCATATTTTAAAACTTGTTTACGATTCAAAATTTGAAATGATATTTTCTATCCCACTAATATAGTAGAAGTAACATCATAAATTATGTAACAAGTCAAACTTTTAGTAATAAAAAAATAAATTGGGAATATTCTTTTATCGTTATTTTGTAATATTGAAATTGTATTATTAACATTTTATAATCTTAAAAGATTTATACCCATCTAATTAGATCAGCGCACTCTAATTAGAATATATTAACAAACAAACATGTTTCTAATCAAGTCTAAATTCAAGGAAAATAGTAAAACCAAGAAAAAAAAATATGATTTTTTAAAAAAAGGTCAAGGGTTCTATATATGAGTATTTAGTAGCTACGGAAATAATTATCTCATCATCATAAAACAATTTTCCTTATTTATTTCAATTCTCTAATTTATTTATTTGGGGATTAAGGTTCTTTGCATGGGGTCCGTGATTTGTAAAGATTGAAATTGACAGATTGGAAAATCTATGACAATCAAGAAAATAGTTCTAATATTAACTAGTTTTCACATTTGTATTGGCAAGAAATGAGATTCAAAATTCGATCACAGGTATTAAATTTGAGCTTATGAATAAAATAAATTATGTTCAATTGTTTTAAAAGTTTATTTTGTAATACGTGACGCCAAATTAGTGAAACTATAAAAAATTAGATTAAGAAAAGATTCAAAATTTTCTCTTGAAATTGTTTTTATAAGTATTTAAGTTACTTATGTTGACAATGTTGAAGTATTTTATATGACTATAGCCTTTGATATAAATATAAGTATTTTATTCAACTGTGACATGTCAACCAATCCCTTTTAATTAATTATTAGCATTTGATATTTATCTTTATAATAAGTGTGTGAATCCACAAATATGATGATGGATACCATCATTAACTTAAAATATTTAAATTGTCAGTAGATATTTAACCTCAACTTTTAATGTAATATCAAAGATTTAACTAGTTCGTAATTGATTATCTGTAATGTAATTTAAATTGTCTCAAATTATTTGTTATTTGAAAATTTTGAGACAATGTCAAGTTTTTTTAATTTTACCATTATTAGATTTTTAAAAACCATAATCATAAACATAGTAGATATATATTTGACGATTGTATCTTAAGACATAAATTAGGATAAAAAATTCTTCATAATTAATATATTTTTTTGAAAAACACGTAAAAGAAATATGATAAATAATTTAATACAAAAAAAACTAATATCCATCTCCAAAAGTGGCCTATTTTGAGCAAGTTAAACAAAGTCCAATTCATATCATCCATGTCTAGTTCAAACTTTAAGGGCTTGAAAAACGTGAAGAAAAGATTACAAGCTTGAATTTCTCCAAGTATGTTACAACTTAAAAGTGTTCTTTTAAAATTTGAATCTCCTTTTCTCAACCAAATAATTAACTCGAAATTGAAAATCAACACTTAATTATTATGTAAATACAGGGATAGAAATGGATTTTTTTTGTGTTAATGACTAATTAAATTCTATAAAGAATGAACTTATAATTGCCTTCACAATATTTTATTTTTCACCTTTAAATGTATGTTAAGAGACAAGGTAGGCTTACTTCGTTATAATTGCGGGTGTTGTTCTGGATTAGTTTTGGATCATGCACTTATGCTGGGTTTGATATGTTTTTCTTGAAAAATATTTTTTAAGAAAATACTTATGCATTTTCTTGTGTTGAAATATAATATCTTAAAGTTATTTGTATATTATTAGATGAGACGACGTGACCAATTGTCTTTTCCTCAATGTAATTTCTATACAAACAATAAAAATATCTAAAAAATATAAAAATATCTAAAAAATAAACCCAGTGAATATGGATGTAATTTTTGTATCGCTATTTATCACTATGTTTAAATTTATTTATCTTGTTCTCTTTTAAGTCTGTTAATGTATTTTTCATTTTTCGGAGATTTTTTAATTTTAGTTTTTTCATTATGTTTCTAAAACTAAGACTAAAGAACATTTAAGCATATTATATATAAGTCAAAATCAACAAATTAATTTGAAACAAAGGGAGTAATAATTATTACCCTTTTTGTGTGCATCTTGAATATTATTAATTTTTTTCCTTGAAAATCTCAAGAAAACAACGTTTGCTATCCTTCAACTATTTACTGTGCAAATTTATCGTCGTGCAATAACTCACAAACCATACAAAAGATGGTGAAGTAAGCTTTATACAAAAAAACTTAAAAGGAAGCAAGTAGGGATAATTCACTAACGTTATCACACTAGTTGCACCAAGCTGAAAAAAGGATGAGGGTGAAATTCGATACTTGGAATGCTACAATAGTTTCAAAAATTTGTAACTCACTGGATCGTGACCTTTTTTTTTTTTTTTTATGCAGAAATCAAAATAAATTTCATATAACTAAAAAAATAAAAATAAGGTCACGTTCTCAATGACCATTGGTAATAAATCTCATTGCCAGTTGTTATTATTAATTTTTGTGTAGTCTTTCTTTTCCTAAATCTCTAATAAAACATCTAAGAATTTAATTATTTTTTAAATTAAATTTCAATTTCAAAGTCTACATAAAATGATTATTTATTTGAGAGTAAATCTCTCTTAATGTTTAAGGATTGAAAAATAATATTCTGTTCCTATTTTAAAAGGGAACGATAACTCTAAATGCAATATTTTCTAATATAAAATAGCTCTTATTTTGTTAATATATCGCTTCCTATCCAAATAAAAACCACTGTTGTTATTCAAATTTGTAAAGATGTAATATTTGAATTTAATTAGGTACCTCCCTACTTAAGGATCTGAAAAATAAACCTTCTAAGGCTTTATGTTAACAAGCATAGTTTTCAGATTTCAAAAAATATACGGAATAATGAGAGTTTTATTAATCAAAGTTGAAAAATAAAAAAGTTAGGAGGAGAGTCGCTTTTACCTCATTCAAAGTAAATTTTTAACTTGTTTTAAGCTATTTTTTAAATTGTTAAATACGCAAATAAACTAAAAATAATTTAAAAACTGATTGAGAAAGAATTAGCAAGCTAAAGAGTTGAGCATAACTACATTATTATTTAATTTAATCAAATAATTACTTAATCAACATATAATTAACGGTATCACATGATGTATTTAAATCATATTTCTTATACAATAAAATATAATATTGAAAATTTTACTTTGATGACAAACAAATAGGTGATTGTAGTTACTATATTTACGCAGATATTTCAAACGGACCCAAACTGGAATTAGATTTGGAACTACGTCTGCTCCATTGACAACGTTGTTACAATTTATTTAAAATGTTTCCTAGCTACGCAATTGAATACTATTTAATTAAAGTTGGAAAGAGTATTTGTTACTGACGTTAGAAATAAAAATTTTAAGTTTGCGAAAGTAATAATGTTTTGCATTTTTTTTATTTTTATTTGTCTGCTATTTACTTATCACTTTTAATATCATACATGTTTTATTCTTAATATTAAGTATTTAATTCTCAAATTATTTTTCACTACCTAATACTTAACATAAATTAATATAAATACTATGATAAAAGTACCTATATTAATTCTTATTTTTTAAGAGACATGCAAAGTCTAAAGTGGAAAACTAAAAGTAAATAAAGGAGAACATTTAAAAATTTACAAAGGAAGAAACAATACCACTTTTAAAAGTTATTTTACTGTGTTTGATATGTGAGCAATAAATTAAATATTTCAATGAGCTACGGATATGAAAGTAGGGGGGTGAAGTGATATGAAAGATATAAATTATATAATTAAAGTAAAACGTTATTTATGAAACTTATTTTTGTGTAAAAACTAAAAAAGCTATTCTCGTAGGTAAATGTTAGAAAAATAATTATTTAAACTTGTTTAGAAAAATGTTTTCTCAACAGACCCTTAAAGTCCTCCTCAAAACGAGCATTGAAGTTTAGTATTTACCATTCTGACATCCAACATTTGTTTTTAGTTACTGGATAATTAATTAAGTTTTTACCAAGTCTTTTTTTTAGAGAAAACAACAGTGTAATTCTTTCCCTTTTGAGGTCATTTGGTATGTGAAATGCTAAATTTTATGGATTGAGATACTTCATAAAATTATTCTAGAAAAAGTTATGCTATACGATAAATATAAGCCCTCAATTACAATTTATAGTTATAGTTTAAATAATTATAATTTATAATTATTAAAACACATATACAAATGCAATAGTTAAATCTCCATATACATAATAAAATATAATTTATACATAAATGTGAAATTAATTGTATTAATATAAAATTTCAACGTACATATACAAGTTGCTTTTGTGTATGTATGTTGAGATTAACTATATAAATATCAAGTTATAAAATTTTGACATATATATATAAATACATTTTTAAATTTTATTCCAAAAATTATGTTTTATCTCATATACCTTTTATGTTATAAAAAGAAAGGGGTGTGATTTGTGAAAAGTAAAAGGTGAAATAATTAGATGAAAAAAACAATTATTAATTTCCATTTTTTGAAAATGTAAGAGGGTCCATTGGCGCGGAGAGGTTGAGTGTTGCCCTAAAAGTAAGAATAATAAATAATGTGGTTGTAGCTGTTAATTCAATAAATAAATTAATCCTTCCAATTCCTTTCTTCGGATTTTTGTATAATAATACTTTTATTTTATAATATAATCAGTCACATTGAGCAACACTAGCTAGGGTTTTGACCATGTAAGTCTTCTTTTTATATATGTTTCATTTAAAAAGTCTCAGAATTCTAACCATTATTATAAAATACGATAATCTGTTTATTTAATTCTTTAGATCTACATATTGTCTAAATTTCTATGCTTGTATTTGAAATAAAATTGGACCACATTTGGATAATTTGATTCATCATGTGGGCTTGCACTCGTTTTTCTCCATGAGAAACTTTTGAGGGTGTTATGTACGATATAATTACAACTTATTAAGAATATAATTCTAAATGTAAAGATATAAAAAGCAAGAATTATCAAGTATTTCGTAATTACATAATTTTTTATATTATATTTTGCTATTATATTATTTATTTTTTTGTATTTTTATTTTGATAATTTTTTTTTTTAAGTCAAGAATTTATTAAAAAAATTAATCTTTTTATCTTACAAAAGTTGGAGCGAATATATGTATATATTTTTTTTATAAAATTACATTAAATATATTATTGTATTATAAAAGGCAAAATAATTCCTCTATAGAGGAATTAAAATTATTCTGAATTGTAGTAGTCTGTCTTATCGGTGAGATTTATATTGGACCAATCAGAATTTGGCAAGTGTGTGATAATTAATAACATTGGATAATTTGATTCATCATAGGTTATATGTGTTCCATGTGGGGTTGCAGTCGTTTTGTTTTTTTAAAAAATAAATTATAAAGTCATGGGATTGAAGGTAGGAAACATGTGCATGGATAGTTTTATTAGGACCAAAAAAAGGTAACTTGCATACATATCTTGGCCTGTACAGCTATTATTTTAAAAATTATAAATAGAGTATTGTATTTATATTAATTATATTAATATTAATAAATATAAAATATAAAATATCGATACCTGATTTCTATCATATAAAAATTATAACATACAAGTATTATAATTAAATTATATATAATATAGAATCGTATAATTATAAATTAAAAAATACTAAAATATATTTGCATTGAAATTGAATACAGTTGATACAAGTACAATGATAGGAGAAATGAAGGAGAGTGACGAGAGATGAGAGTCAGTTTAATTTATTTAGGCTATGAATCGTAATTAAGTGAAACTTAAGCTATGTAGGTTAATTAGGTGATTATGTTTGTTGAGTTGATAGTTATCCCATAAAAAAATTAATTAGAGGAATTAAAATTATGCTAAAATATAGATTAACATGTATTCATAATTAAATAGTATTATAAGGGTGTTTAATGTCATGGTCATTATAGTTTTGTTGATATGTATTAGCGAGATTTTTTATTTACTTGAGTTGTAAGTTTGTGTTTGAGTTGTTTCCTAAGTACTTACAAATTATATGCAATAACATAATCTGTAGCACTAAAATGCAACTTAGCCACAAACTCAAATTTCAATGAATATTAATGCACTGATTTGTTTTAACAAATTTAATTAAAATAGTATACATAAGATTAATAAAAAGGGGATTTAATAAATACTAAAATGTTACAGCTGTGAACCAAAACGATAACTTAAAATATATATTTTTAAAAATTCTTAGGACCAACTTTTGCCAATGTCTTGGAAGATTCAAATATATATAAAATATTTTTTGGCAATTAATTGGCTTAGGCCCATATGACTGCCGTTGAAAACAACACGTGATAGGGAAGATGAAAGAGCTATCCATGTGAAAACAAAAAGAACAAAGACTAATGACAAATTCGAAACATTTCTTACTCATATATGCCTAATTTTGTTTCTTTTTTCAGGCTGCCTTTTCCTGCTTTTTGATAAAATAAATGTATATATATATATATATATTTTTTTTTAATCGTAGTTGCATTGTATATTATTTCTTTATTTTCTACCGCTCAGGTATATATATATATATATATATTGAGTTGTTAAGTTTCCTTACAAAAATTCTTGACTTTGTCATAACTCAAGACTATATATTCTGAAGCTCACTTTGTTAGTTCTTTTAAGTAAATATTAATTTACGTTAAAAAAATTTATTGGAAGAAATATTTAAAAGGTAAAATTTTATAAATAGTTAAAAAGTCAAAAAAATTAAGAGGGTCATAGTTATACTTTGCTTAATTTCAAAAAGTAGTCAAAAGGTTGTAAAAATTCAGTCACTTCT
>JBDJHY010254646.1:0-10605 GCA_039654485.1 Withania somnifera
TTGTTGTGTGCTCAGTGGGCTTCGAAACCTACTGAGTACAGGTTGCTTTGGCGGCTTGTACTCATACTACACTTGCAGTTGTGCAGATTCGAGTACAGTTCCTTGATCGTGATTCAGCTCACTGTTCATTCGCCTATCTTCCAGATTAGAGACTTAGGGTGAGCTTGGTGTGTAGCTTTATCCTGCTTCTCTTCAGCTATATAGTTTTGATTATCTCCTTTGTATTTCAGAGATATGTTGAGATTTTGTATATTCTACATCCTTGTTGTTTTATACTAGTGGTTCGTTTGACATTGATAACTGGTCTTGGGTGTATTCCGCAATTCTTTATTATCTTTACTATTTCTTTTCATATTATTCTGCATTAATTGCAGTAGTCCTCCACTTCGGCTACGGACTACGGGGTTTGGTTCTCCTACTGGTGGTATAGTAGGTGTCATCATGATTTGAGAAATCAGGTTGTGTCAGTCCACTAATGGGACAGTCTTTTACCATAGAGGGTATGTATTCCACTTATTTACATGGTAAGTAATTCCTGTCGTCCGTGCACCCATCATAGTTTGGGAATATCCTAGAGAAGGAACAGGCCTACACTTATTTCAATTGAATAAAGTTAGAGCCCTCGACGGATCCTCTAGATTTGGGAATATCTCAGAGAGGGAGCATGCCGACACTTGTATACTTTTCCAGCACCCCTTTGCATTTCATCCATACTCATTGAATTTTACTCTTTAGGACTTACGGGGGAAGTATGTATTGGGTTACTTGGTTGCTTGGGTGTATCTTCTAGCATAATGGGGTGCCAACTAGGTTTGGTTTCTAGTGGAATTTATTGTTCCCTTTTGTCTTTTATCGGTACAAGTCATGCACTTTCTATATTTCTTCTTAGCATAGCATGTTGATGGTGTTGTATTATCTTATTGGTCCTTTTGTGTGCTGGTTATGTTGGAGTGCTAGGTATGTGACGCTCTTTGTCATGATTGTCTTATGGCCCGTGTTTTGTGGGTGATCCCTTGATAATGGCTTTCCTTAATACTTTTTAACTGATACTGCACATTCTGATAGCTGACCCCTTTACTAAGAGTACTAACTATTACAACAGTCACCCAATTTTGGCTATACATTATGTTCCACTACCCTACTTACTCTTGATCACTCTATACCTTGCTTATGATTACTTTTTCCTGGTCGTCCTATGGTTCTTACTGGTACCTGTTGTTTTTCGTACTCATGCTACAGTTTTGCATATTCTTTTGATGCAAGTCTTAGTACAAAAAATTAGGAGGGATGCAATTGAGCAAGTTAGTTTGGTTTTTTTAAGGAGATATGGTGATCAGTCGGCTTTCATACTGTTCGGTCCTCCTTCTATCTCTACAATAGTTCTAGTTGGATTCTGGGCTATTCTGTAGTTTTTTCCACATTGTGAGTTGTATTTTGTAGTTATATATACATAGATGATCTACAACTTCCATGCCAGGTTCTTGGGAGTTATGTTCGGTTGTGTATTTTCATGTTTTTCTTTTGTTTCTTCCTTTCATCTCTTTTTTTTTTATTTTAGTCCTTAGTAATGGCACATTACTTTACTCTCTGGTCTAGGATTAGTCTTGTTTACAAGTGGCATTTATACTCCATCACAACTCCATTTTCCGATCAAGGCATCTGACACAACATAGACAATCAAGTAAAATCTAGTGTTGTCTTGGTTAGGGTAACTAGAGATGGTTTTAAATTAACGGTGAAGTAGTATAACGATTGTTTTTTTCTATAGATACCACTTGTGGTGTACTACTTTGAGATGATGTTGGAACTTCATTTATGTAATCTCATCCAACCAAAGAACTTTTGCAACCTAGTTGAGGACTAACTATGGGAGTGGAAATTTGTTGAGTAAGAACAGAGGGCATGGGAACTGTAGAAATGGGAATTGTGGGAGTGGGAATTGCAAGCATATTTCCATGAGTAGCATATTTATTCCTTCTTAAATATTTTTCGACACGTCCTTTTCTAGATCGACCTCTACCTCGAGTCATAGCTACAAGAAAAAAACTATATATTAGTTTAACAAACATGTTGTGAAGAGGTAATAAACAAAAAAATAGGGGGAGGTCAAAAATAATTCCCTAGATAAAAATTCTATCATCTTAAATACTCAAGCAAATAATTCCATGTAAGCATTTTTTTGAGATAAAAGAACTTATAAAAAAAGCTCATATTTTTTACAAAAACGTACATAAAAATGATTTTACTAGACATTATTCATCAAAGGCTTCCTCGTCCTCTTTAGTTTACTCATTTTCATACTCTTCTTCAGTCTCAAACTCTTCTTCCGTATCATACTCTTTTTTTGTAGAGTCTTCTTGAATTTCTTAATGCTCTGATAATAATGCATCATCAATTAGTCCATCAATCTCAATCACGCCCCTTTTGGATCATGTAGGAGTATATTTTCATCAATAGAAATATTCATGTCTGTCTCTTGGGCTTCAACATCTTCAATTTGTTATGGAACATTAAATTTTGAAGTTGTCCCTACTTCCTCGTTGGATAATATAATTACATTTTGAGCTTTAACCTCAAATATTGTTACCTAATCATCCGTATACTTTTTCTTTCTAGGATAAGGCACATAACACACTTGAGTAGGTTGCATTACAAGAATAAGACGTTCATATTTCTTTTACTGATGACGATGGTTAACATCAACAAATTTATACTGATCATTCTTTTTAACACCAAGGTTCATGGTTAGGTAAAACCATTCACATTCAACCATACAGTTTGCTTTAAAGGATCTTCTCGATACTCCACTTGTATAATCCCTTTGATTCGTCTATAGTATTCACCAAAATTTGGATCCGATATATGAACTCCATTATTCATTTTTTATCTTGAACTACCATGAAATTCAGTGTGAAATTTTTATTCATTAACAAAATACATCAGATGACTTGTAGCATTTATTAATGGTCCATATGCAAGACTACTCAAGAATCCATTCTCATTGTGGTTGTATTTGATCTATTAAAATAAGTTTGTAAACTTGGTTAAACTTCACAAGACAGTGTAAATGCATCACATTATAAAGTGTAATAATTATTAAACACTTACATATTCCTTGAACCATATAGAGAAATACATTTCAAGGCTCTCATCAATTTGATCTTGAGATAGACCAAACGATTCTTCTTGCAAATGTTGTACATACATACTTCATTGGAAAAAGTTAAGAAAACACTCATGATATATACATAAAAAAGGCCACCTAGTACACTAAACTCCGACTATGAGCATGGTCCAGAGAAGGTCCCAACCACAAGGGTCTATTGTATGATGTTTTACCTTGCATTTCTGCTAGAGGCTTTTTCCAAGGCTCGAACCCATAACATCTCAATAACATGTAATAAACTTTATCAGTTAATCCAGTAATCCCCTTTATGATATCTATATACATTTACACCATTAACAAGGTAAAACATTCAAATGTTACCTTACAAATGGTTCAACCTCTTCAAAATTTAGTAAAAGGTAGGTTTGGACAGCCTTGATTTCCTCTAGAATACGCTCATATGTCCACATCCTAATAACATAGAATATGTTGCAAAAGTCACTAATTTTCCACATCAAAGCTGCCATTTATTGAAAGTTTTGATTTTTTGAGATGTCAAATGCTTCTATATCTGTTTCCCATAATAAGGTCAATTCTTTTATTAGAGGTTGTAGATAAACATTAATTTTGTGTTTAGCATTTCTTGGCCAAGAAACAATGATAGTTAAACACATATACTACCTTCATGAACATTCCTAAAGGTAAGTTATATGGAGTGAATTACTGGCCATAAAGAGTATGTTCTCCCAAACTGAAAAAATGGTTTAAAACCATTAGTATTTAGCAAAGAAAATGAGTTTTATTAAAGTTCATTCAAGACTCAGAATATGATGGATGACTCATTATTCCAGCCTCTTGTATATGTTCATGATACAATCTCATGTTAGCAGTTGTAGCATGGTATGCATACAATCTCCTTAGTCTAGAAATCAAAGGAATATAATAAATTTTCTTTAAATGGACTAATTTCCTTTTAAGAGAACCTCCATGATGCTTATACCCCTGGCGGAAAAAAATTTACATGATGTAAAGTTCTCATCTTCAACCAAATACACATACATTCTTAATCACAACAATAAATCTTTCAACTGGCAAACCCAAGCTACGCACTAGCTTCTTGATCTGATAATACCTATCAAGCACAATGATATCTTTAGGTAAAGAGTCTTTGACTAATTACATTAATTGTTTTTATAACTTCTCTAAGACAAAGCATTCTCTATTTTAATAGTTGACATCCTACATACTACTTCGAGTTAAGAGATAGAAGAACCAAGATATAATTCTACATCAGCGGCTTGTAGAAAATTATAAAATATTTAGGACTCCGGATTAAGATCCTCTTCCATTGAATAATTATGTTCCTCCTTTGTTTAAAAGTTAGGATCATCCTTCATTGAAGGTTCATTAGGATGGAATGACTCGTCTTTAATATTGTTACAAGATTGCTAACTTGAACCCTGACAAAGATGGGTCCAACTACATTCAATACCATTTTCTGGTATGAATTCTCATATCCCAAGTTCTACTTAAGGACCATCATGAAAATGAAAACTAGAATCCATCTCACAACAACTTATTTTCCCCTTTGATATTTGTAAATTAAATATTTCTCAACAAATCCATATTGAAAAAATGTAAATTAACGGTTTCAACATCCATGTATTTAATGTTTTCACATTTTATACATAGAATCTAATATTGTTCCCATCCATGCAATTGTGTTGACAACAAGAAAAATTTATACTCTCATTCAAACCAGTTACGATGTTGGGAAAAATAGTCCCTCAACTATCCAACCTTATATACAATCCAACGATGGTCTAGATTATCCATGTTCCTATTTAATAATAAAAAATAAAGTAATTTGAGTTTTTTATTTAAAAAGAAAATGAGATACCATCAAAAGACAATAATAACTTGACTTGCATAATATTTCCTGGTATGAAAGAGAAAGAATGTACTAAGACTTCATAATCAGTTTGTTCTTTGCAAGATGAGGAAGTCATCTAAAATTAACTTAATGAGAAAAAAAAAATCAACAACTATGGAAAACACATTTATGAAGTACCAAAACATGTACAAAGCAGTGATTTTAGAGAATGGTCTAAGTTATACTCTAGTGATTTGGATGCCAAAAGGCAACAAGATCTACTTAACCATGCTGCGAGGCGAGCGGCAAGGTGCTCGCTTTTTTTAAATGTGGTGCTAATAGAAAACTAACTAAGAAATTAAATAGTATATATTTATATTTTAGTTATTAATTAGACAACATTAAAAGAAAATAAATAAAAAATATAGGGTTAACCAATAACTAGTTCACTGGTTACTGCCTACTAGAGTCTGGAGAATTCAAGATGAAAAAAATTAAGAAGAAGAAGAAAAAGAAATTAACAGTTAACTAAAGAACAGAGCAGGAAAAACAGAGAAGACAAATTGAAGAAGAACAACAAAACAAAGAAGATGAAGAAAATAATAGAGAAGACTTACCAAAATTGAAGGAGAAGTCATTGATCTATCACTTATGCAAGAAGGAGAAGTTTCCGGTCTATGTGGAGTGAAATAGCTACTAGAAATTTTTAAAACAAAAAGACCAAGTGACTATTATTTAATTTAATGAAACAACATAAGGAAACAAAAAGCTTTTCAAACTACCCAAAACAAATACATGCTGACACACATATAACAATATGAAGTAGCTCATCTTTAGTCATTATTTTCTTTCCTGAAATATTCATAAGAGATCATGAAGGTGAGAAATTAGAACTCTGAGGAGAAAACTGAAACATTCACATTCCAACAAATTTTACATCTTTATCGAATTCTTATAGTAGAAGTAGCTATGGGAAAAACCTCAGCTCTACTCATCCTAATACTATTGACGAAGATAGCTAACAAGTAGCTTCTCAAAAAATACTGACCTTACTTGGAATTCATTAGCAGAAGACCAATGAAGTTGATGACTATATGACATTTATAACAGAAAGAAAAGGTAACCTGTGTTTAAACAAATCCTTTTCAATTTGTATTCAATCAAAATGTATCACAGAACAAGTTTCAACAAAACAACACACATTTGATATGAATTTTTATCCTCTAATGAACCTTTCATTTTATGAGGATCTAGGAAGATTCAGAGGACTCAATACCATGTACATATTAGAGAAGATAGACATACATGGGCTATGTTGGTCATAAAAGATCCCTAATTATTCATGTTATGAATCTGAATATTAGTCATTGATATGACAAAATAATGAATTTCATATAAGATAACACTTGATTATTTAAACTGGATCTTGAACAAAACCAAACAAGTAGAGATATGGGTTCATATGCATGATATTCAGGTTGAAACCCTCA
Source organism: Withania somnifera (assembly GCA_039654485.1). NCBI lineage: Eukaryota > Viridiplantae > Streptophyta > Magnoliopsida > Solanales > Solanaceae > Withania > Withania somnifera. The sequence goes on from JBDJHY010254646.1 coordinate 6,470, forward strand.
GAGAAAAATATTCAAATTTTAGCTTTTATTTAAGTTGATATTTCTACTAATTTTTCACCTAGTTGTGACCTAACTTTAATCACCTTAATCTACATTAAGGACTATTATGAAACATCCTTAAGGCTTAGATTCAAAAATCCATTGGTATTAAGAACAAAAATATCTTGAAGATGAACATATCATTTTTTTAAGACGTCATCTCAGAAACATCGAAAAAAGACCAAAAAATAGAAATTCAGTAGTCTAACTAACAAATAAACACCCAAACTCACCAATCTAATAGTAAAACAATAAAAATCCAGATACCAGACAAAAGAGAAAACATGCATAACAGTACTAAAAAATAAAACAAAAACCATCAGGATTAACAGATACATTCCAAAAATTGAACAAAACAAAAGAAGAATCCAAAAAATTGTAACAGTTTAACGATCAAAATTCTAGAAATTTACATGTCATTGATTAAATGAGGGTGCCGAATGAACTTTTGCACCTGTAAGTAAGATATTGATTAAATATGGGACTCGAAATCTGGGAAATAATTTAGAATACCAAAAATAAATTTATTAAGGATATGAAATTAGTGGAACAAGGACCAAGCAATTTATCAAACAAATTGAACTTGGAAAACTATGATCACAATATTTAAACCTAGTATCATTCATTTTTTAGCTTCAATATAGGCTATTTAGGTAATAAAAATATTTTATCAAGTTGAGGAGTTACATTAATAATCATGTTGAAGAGATTGTCAACCTTAGCTAATTATATTAGACAAAGTGAGTGTACAACAAGCTAGTTAGCATAAATAGGCATGTAGGAAAGTTACATATAGAATTAGTACATATTAAAGAATGTATATTACTTCATAATTCCATCATGGCACTTAGGTAGCATGTAATCATCAAACATAGATGTTTAAAATATTTAGAAGACTAAATAGTAACTACTTAGCTTCTAGTTTTATTTCAACTTATCATCAAGAAAGAGTCGGTTCATTATATGACTTAGGCATGCAAACAAAATGTCACAAAATATACGTAAGCAACACATTGTACCATTAAGGCAAATAATAAAACTAGAAAACAGTATTCAAGTGACACTAGAAAATAGCAAAATAGAACCAAGATTCAAGTTACAAATACAAGCTATCACCAACAGAATCATGATGTACTTTTGATCATAAAAAGGTTACAAATACTTTCTATGTAACATCCTATCCAATATCATTAAAATAGAGTTATAAATGTAATCGGTAATCAGCAATATATAACATTACAAATTTGCTTCATACATAGCATATATTTGTTATAGGTTTATGTACTCAGTAACAAACATGTACATGCCAACAGTCCAATCTCTAGCTCAAACCAGCCTCTTAAAAAATCCCCCAAGGAATCTTCATTCCTATGAAAAAAGAGTTATATAACTAACCCTTAACATAAACCAATAAAAAAATGTTGAATATGCATCCAATTGTAAGGAAACAAAACCTAAGAAATGAAACACTAATAGGATAAAAGCAAATGAATTAGAAAATTTAAGATACAGTTTTTAGAGATATCGAATAGGAATAACAAAGACCAAGCAACTTAAAACACAAATCCCAATTCATAAACCAGAGAATCGTTTCTCCATTCCCTAGTTTCCCAGACCAAAAAATTTTCATGAAAGATTTAATTTGAAAGAGCTATACATTTAACTGAAGCAACAAACGCACTCAAAAAGACACATTTCTACTATTCTTCATGATGAAAATCTAGTAACACTAGCAAAAACAAACAAAAAAAATAATCAAAATCTGACGCACTTCAAATTTAGAAAACACCATTGCTTTGTGTAGAGAGAAGAGTGAAATGATATTTGTGGGGAAGGGTTTGGTTAATAGAGAAGATTTATTATTTTAAATAGCTACAGATATAGTGATGGATCTTTCGTAGAAAACTATATTATAAAAATTTATAAATATAGCTACAGAATTTTCTTACATACAATATAGCAAACATAATAAATTTAGTGACAAATAATTTGTCTCTAATTATGTTGCTATATTGTAATTAAATACACCAAAACTATTCCATTCCTAATTTTGTAGCAAAATTTATGGAACAAAAATTGGTGTTATTTTTAGCAACAGATTGGGATTTCCATCACTAATCCATCGCTATAATTACCCCTGTTTAGTTTAAAAAATTGTAACATAAGTTAAATTATGTAGCTAATCCATCACTATTTAGCGATGAATTACTGTGTGTTGCTAGAATCTGTCGCTAAATGTAGATTTTTTTGTAGTGTCTTAAGGATCGGCCTTAGGTGATTTTTATAAAATAAAAAAAAAGGGAAACAAGTGTTGAAATATAACTTTTGTAAAGAAGTATAAGTGTTTTTGGAAATTGGTTTCAAGAACCACCTTGTACTTACTCTATGAAATTATTTTAAATATTTCCAAAAATCAATTGAAGTTTATGTTGATTAATTAACTTTTTATTAATCAATGATTATTCTTCATGACGAGAAATATCTAAGTCAAAATTCCATTTTATTAATTTGATGAAATGTGGAGATTACAACCCTTGGGCCCCACTAGAAAAATTAAATTAAAGGGAGAAAGGAAAGAGGAATAAACTTTTCTTCAATTTGGGACTAAGTTGAAAACCTCTGGTTCGTGGCCTATAAGTCCATGTAAGGGGATCCCGAACCCAAGGTTACACATGAAAAGAAGAAAAGATTGGGAATCCATAATAATAAATAATGAAAATAAATAAACATTAAACTAAGAAATTAATGCTAAATGTTCAGGTCATTAAAAAAGAAATTCAATTACGGGCCAGGCTAAATCAAAAATCAACTGGGACGAATAAGGGACTAGGAAACCTAGGGGAAGGCCCAAGTTCAATTTAATAAATTATTATGGACCAGTCAACTTTAATAGTTTAATCTGGCCCATGTATATAGGTTTAAAAATAAAGGAGATACACAGGAAGCCCACTTAGTCTATATTTCTATATTTTTAAACATGTAGAGAGGATTAATATAACTAGACCTTTAATTTATTCTCGATTACCTATGTGATACACTTAATATACATAGAGAGGCCACACATATAATTTAAAGGGGGGCATGTTGGACATATTATTTTAAAGAAGCGGGACTATTCGGCTTAAAAAGCCATAAACCAAGTAAAATAATACAAGTAGGAAGTATACATATATATTAGACATAACAATATGTTTTTATATTACTTTTATCATTAGTTAACATGTTCATAGATAATCACAATGTTGGAAGTGAGCAGAAAAGGAAATATGTTATATCATCTGCTCAATTAAGTGCTAATGTAAGGGAAAAGGCATGTATATTATCATCTGCTCTAGTTGGGTAATGTAATAAACTTCATGGTCATTTATAATAAATACGTGACGTTTTGCATTCTAGAGTGTTTCAGTAGTTGGCCAAAGTCATTTATGACTTGTTGGGACCGACAGTTTGGATCCCTGGCAACTTGGCTGAGAAATATCTCATATTTCCTATTTTAGAGCCTAAAACTAAGTACTCGTTGACCAAAGTCAACTTTCCTTCAAAAGGATGTCAGAATTAAATTTCAACAGTTTCGTATACTTTGAAATATAAAACAAAGTTAAGATTGACCATACGCTTGTGTTTTAGAGGTTTCATTTGCAAGATATGCTAAAGTGTGAATTTTAGTTAAGGTTATGGCCTAAAGTAGAGCTTGAGTGGTAAGTCAATGATCAGAGTGTCGAATTGGAATTCTGATTCTTCTAGCAGCCTCAGAATGATGATTTTAGGATAGGAGAGGTATTGATATAATTTTTGGGCTTGTCGTTGCATTTTCGAGGTGTTGGTGGAGAAATGCACTTTTGGGTCCTTTTGGTTTGAGGGGTCATTTTGAGTAAACGGCCTCGGATTTCAATTTCATTAATTCTGTTGAGTTTGGAATGTCATTTCCATACTTTTTACATATTTGGTTTATCAAAATTAGACTCTGTTTGATCCCTGAACCCTTGGAGGGAAATTCTGAAAAACTGCAGCTGAAATCTACGACTGGCACAGTGGCTCTTCAGGACGATCGTGACCCCTGTTGCCCAATCCCAATGCACAATCTTGTTTCTCTGCAC
>JBDJHY010254657.1:0-10605 GCA_039654485.1 Withania somnifera
TTTAAATCATTCAAACCATTTACCAAAACAACAACAAGATAGATCCCTAAGCATAGAACACACACTACTATATTGCTGAACATAATTAGGATTTGTAGGCCAACTTGACACTTAAATGAAACAAATCAATTGTGTACACCATGACTCTCCAATTATACCCTCACAAGAAAGAATAGTCCACACACCCATAAATTCATAGAATTGAATATCGTTTAAGGACTTTTAGAAATTATGCACAACTCTCATACTCACAAAGAATTCACATGTACGCACAAAGTACCATATGGTTTCCCATTATGTACATCTCCACTAAATAAGCATGCATGACTAGAATCAATAGGACTTTAATGGGTTGCAATGTTGGCTAAGGGACGGGTAGGAAAACTATATCATAGTGACTTACACTTCCCTAAGAAATTCCACTTTTTACACTTCAACAACCATTAATTCACTTCATTTATCTTATCCTTTCTAGGATCTTTTTCCCACTAACCAACTCATTTTGTCAAGAATTCCTTTCTCATTTTTTTTTTATTTTGAGCACTTTCTCTTTTTCTTGGTTTTTCTTATCACTTTTTTTGCTAAGTGCATTTTCTTATTGTCTAGGCATTCTATTCAAGAGGGTCTCCCTACCATATTACTCTCATTGGTACCCCTTTTTCTCAATTTTCCTTTATTAAGATTTACAATTACAATCACAGCTTGTGTCCCAATATTAAAGGAAGCAAGGTACAAAAACAGGGTTTCAATAAAAAGGATTAAGGCAGAATTGCCACTACCAAAGATAGGTAATGGGCTCAAAGGGCTGAATAGTGATATTATATCTAAACATGCCAAGATTTTACAAAACATATCAATAAGGGCCTATATAATTTTCTAATCAATGTAATACCTTTTATTTCTCTTTAATAACATGCAGAGCAAGTTCTAGACTACGATGCAAAATATGGAATATGCAAGAATCAGTTCACTAGGTACATTGGTTAGACTAGTATTACACAAAAGTAGAGTTTAAATTAAGTACAAATTGAATGGTATTTCATTATTAAGCCATAGTTCCATTAGTGTTAAAGTGTTATATCATGTGCATATCTCTCCAGCTATCCTACTCATTGTGCTCAATTGTAGTGCGAAGATGTTTGATTTTCCAAAGTTAGAGACACTGCCTAATGTACTTAGTGTTTGCTATCATTGCAGGTTCCACCTATTTTATTCCTATCTATGACTGATTTCTCTTAAGACGGTTATCATCCATCCATTGTCAGGAAACGTCCTTTGTTCTATGACTAAAAAGAAAAGCAAAAGAACACAATTAACTATTCTACTCTGGATCAAGAGGACTATCCTTAGAAAAGAGCCAGTAAGAAAAACTATGAAACCCCAAAAGAAAATATTGAAATAACACACAAAATTAAAATAAAAAGCAAAAAAAAAAAATACATAACAAGAAAAATAAAAAGAATAACCTAGAAACTAATTTAAACAAAACAAGTTATCCAAGCAACAAACCACCTATAATCAACATGCCAAGATATTTATAGCCACCGTCCCCCACTTAAAATCAAGCACTGTCCCCAGTGCACAAAATACAATAAAAGGCAAAGTCTATAAAAACTTCTTGGACATTCATCAAGGTCCTCTGGGTCTGAAATTTGGAGGCTTTCATACTCACCCTCTAGGATAGCAACATCACCCACAGTGCCACCATCATCATCTTTACTTTCTTCTTCAGCATCAGAGTCACCCTGCACATATTCATCATCAGTGGGTACATCATCATTTGTGGGATCTATAAACCCAGTTCCAATCCAACACATTGTACAAGCATGATCATTTATTAGGTACTACATGTACACGAAGCTGATCACTTCTTCAGATACAGGCCTACCGCCAATCCGCATCTTCAACATGTCAACTCCGTACATGAAATCGAAATAGCTCTCATACATGGAATTTCTCACTAGCTGCGTCAGTTTCTTACCTCCTACACCTTCAGTATGACTTTACTCTTGATAACATCCATAGATTTTGCAATTGGAGGATCGATGGCATCTTTTAAATGTTCCTCACCCCTTAACCTTTTAGAAACCGCATCATCATTCCATCAAAATTGCACCGCCACCTCCGACTGTACATTTTTCTTTTTCATTACAGCCCAGATTACACCACCAATGTTAATTTTAATACCTGTCATCAAGGCATAAACAAGGAATACCCTGCTCCGGATAATGGTGGTGTAATAATTTTTTGGCATCAGGTAATGGTTGATAATTTTCAACCAGCAGCGGGCTTCTTTATTGAAGTATGAAAATGAAAGGGCAAAGTGGTGCCTTTGTGCATTCCTAATCCATCTTTCCTATGAGTTAACACCACATAGAGTATGGCAGAACTGTTGATACAGTGGAGCCTCCACAAATCATGCAACGGTACCATGTCAACTTTATTGTTGGTGTGTAGTAAGTTGTTTACAAAGGCAGTCATCAGCTAGAATGTGCACCCTTACACCTTTACTTCATCCATTTTTTTTGGATTACAATTTGCATAAAACTCCATGAACAGTTTAATATTGCATTTGTATTGGTACTCAAAAATAAAATCAAAACCTAACTGTAGCACCCGGTGAAGATTTGGGGTAACATTGTAGCTAAACTTGCCCTGTCAATCTTCTCAATAGGGAAATACCTGGCTATTGAGTTTTTCTCGTACCAGGTTTTGCCTGAATCTGCCACAAAAGCAATATCAAAATTGTGATGCCTCACCTTGGGAGGTGGCTCCTTAGAAGAAGTACTATAGGCTCATTTAAACCTTGCACGAACTGAACTCGACCCAACCATTGCAACTTTACGAGGGTGGATTGGTTTGTTAGATTTTGGAGGCATTCTCCTATCAATAGAGTAACCTACATTAGTATAACCATAGGAAACACATAAGTAACATTAATGGGTGGTGTTTCCACCTTTGACTTAAGTTCGAAGCACCATACAACTGATAGTCAATATAAAGGTACATTAGACTTCCCTTAACTGTTACATTTCAAGTCCAAGTTGTGGATATATGCCTTTACATTATCTTATCACACTCAATTACACCCTCCAAATTTCATCCTATTACTACCAGTTTCAACCGCACATTCATATGTAGCACATACTATATACAACATACAATGGCAGGATGGTGGAAACCGCCCCATACTTACCAATTTAACTACATATCACCACAACTTTTTGACGCCACATCACAATTCATACTTGGGATATAAATTCAAGGTACTCAGACTTCCATTTTACAATATGCATTAGCAAAGTTACAATGTATCAACATACATTACTCAAATGCATTCTATTACAATCAAGTGCAAGGTATGTTACAAGTACGACAAAAGCAAAATAAAAAATCACTCCATCATGACGTGATCTGTATCATAATGGAGTGTTTTCAAAATGAGTGTCTTATCATGATATATATTAAATTGTGATGCTTATCATGATAGAACTCCCAGTTAACCAGAGTCTCATCATGATACGCATCACATCATGATTCCCATCATGATGGAACTCTCATCTATCTAGAATCTTATTGCAATACATATCACATCGTGAAGCTCATTATAATGGAACTCTGGCATTCCAATAAATGATCACGATATGCATCACGACGTGGTAGACATTTTGTTCAATCTATACATCATTTCTTTTAGCATAATTTCCCTTTTATAGCTTATCTTAGGCCTCCATATCTTCATGTACCTAACAAACATCGAAAAAAATGATTGAAAGAGATAAACAAAGTTAAAATTACCATACAAATCATGATTTTCTATCAAGTAGTGCCTTTTTTAACATCGTGGCATGTCCCACTTAATATCACACATCCACCACATCGATGGATGTTATCCCACGATCAATATTGGCCAATAATGCTTCACCCTTTCGCCGTTAACCAAAAAAATTTGGTCCGACTTATAATCTTGAGGATCAACAGCTCCATGCTTCGTAACACTTACAACTTTGAATGGCCCTATCCACTTCAAGCGCTATTTCCCTGGAAACAACCTTAATTATGAATTGAATAGTAGCACCTGTTGTCCCTTCTCAAAGGAGCTTTTGACCAATTACTTATCATTTTATTCTTAGTTTTTTTTCTTGTACAGTTTGGCATTTTCATAAGCGTTGAGCCTAAACTCCTCAAACTAATGTAGTTGTGACATCCTCTTCTTCGTGGATGCCTTGAAGTTAAAAATTAAACTCTTGATAGCCCAATATGTGTGATGCTCCAATTATACGGGTAGGTGACATACTTTTCCAAAGACTAACTAATACGATGAAGCACCGATAGGATTTTTATACGCAGTTCTGTATTCCTAAAGGGCATCATCAAGCTTCTCAGTCTAATCCTTCCTTTGTTCATTAACTATCTTTTGGAGAACTTACTTTATCTCTCTATTTGATATCTCCACTTTTCCACTAGTTTGGGGATGATAGGTAGTGGCTACCTTATCTGTCACCCCATATTTTCTCAGCAAACCTTTAAACCATGCATTCCCAAAATGCAAGCCATCATCACTAATCATCGACACATGGAGTACCAAATCTTGTAAAGATCTGCTTCTTTACAAACTTTAGTACCACTCTCGCATCATTTGTGGGTAGTCAACCACTATGAGAATATACTTATTTCCATGAAACAGAGGAAAGGGCTCCATGAAATCAATACCCCCACAGGACAAAGATCTCAATTTCAAAGACATTATTCAACATCTCGTGACATCATGTGATTGACCCCATCCTCTAACATTGGTCACATTTCTTCACAAATGCATTAGCATACTTAAATAATGAAGGCCAGAAAAAACCTATTTGCAATACCTTATGTGCAGCACGTTCCCCTCCATGATGTCCCTCATAAGGCGAAGCATGGAATTTATTCATAATATCATTCATCTCATACTCCGGTACACACCTCCTAATAAGATTATTTGGGCCTTGCTTATACAAGAATGGCTCATCCCAGAAATAGAACTTACAATCATGGATCAGTCAATTCTTTTGCTGACTTATGGCTCCATATGGAAAAACCCCACTCACCAATACATTTACTATATCTGCATACCATGGAAACTATTGCATTGATAATTTCATCAGTTGTTCATCCAAGAATTCTTTTTTAATTTATCTTTGTTCCTTAATATGTGCATGATTCTCTAATTTGGACAGGTGATCGGCTACCTAATTTTCACAACCTTTATAGTCGTAAATCTCAAGATCAAACCCTTAAAGCAACAGGATCCACCTAATCAATTGTAACTTTGCATCCTTATTGTTGAACAAATACTGAATCATCGCATGATCGGTGTACACTATCATTTTTGTTCCTTCTAGGTAGGCCCTAAATTTGTTGAATGCATAAAACAATGTTAGAATCTCCTTCACATTAACTGTATAGTTAACCTGAGTGGCATCAAGAGCCTTGCTAGCATAGTAAATAGAGTAAAAGGTCTTTTCCTTCCTTTGTCCCTAGTACTTCTCCACAGGCAACTCCCAGTCGAAAGCAACAAGTATAGGAGCTTCAGTCAAAATCTTCTTTAGATGGTTAAAGGCTTTTAAACATTTAGTAGGGAATTTGAATTTTTCATCTTTTAGAGCAATCTACACAATGTCTGACAGATCTTTGAGAAATCACTAATGAATCTCCTATAGAACCCTACATGCCCCAGAAAACTCGACACCCCTTTCACTGTGACAGGGTGTGGTAACCTGCTATCACATTAGTCTAACCAACCTTGGATACCTTATGACCAATGATAGTGCCTTTTTTCACCAAGAAGTGATATTTCTCCCAATTCAGTACCAAGTGTGTGTTTCTTCACACCTTGCTAAGACTTTATCCAGATTCTATAAGCACATTTCAAAAGAATCCCTATAAACTAAGAAATTATCCATAAAAACTTCAACAAAATCATCCACCATATCACTAAATATGGCCATCATGCATCGTTGAAAGGTAGCAGGCGCATTACACAACCCAAAGAGCATGCCCCAAAAAGGATAAGTACCAAATAGGCATGTAAAGGTAGTATTCTCTTGATCTTTAAGGGCTATGTCTATTTGATTCTAACTTGAGTATCCATAAAAAAAGCAAAAATAATCTTGTCTCACAAGTTTATCAAGCATCTGATCCGTGAAGGGAATGGGATAATGATCCTTGCGAATTTCCTCATTGATTTTACGGTAGTCCATGCAAATTTTCCACCCAGTGACTATACGAGTAGAAACCAACTCATTTTTTCATTAGTCACCATAGTCATGCCTCTTTTTTTAGGGACACACTATACTGGTCTCACCCATTTATTGTTGAATATGGGGAAAACAATTCTAGCATCTAACCATTTTATCACTTTTTTCTGCACCACCTCTTTGATTGGTGAATCAAGTCTACGCTATTGTTGTACCCTTGGTTTATAGTTATCTTCTATAAAAATTTTATGCATACAGAATGCATGGATGATGCCTTGAATATCAGATATTTTCCATCTAATATCCTGCTTTCTTTTCTTCAACACTGCCAGAGCTTCAGTAACTTGTACCTCGAATAATTTGGCAACGAGTATAAGTGGAAAATTCTCATCTTCACCTAAGAAAGCATACTCAGATGGTTGTACAAGACTTTTAGCTCCAACTTTGGAGATTTTTCAACAGATGGCTTTGGAGGAGGCCCAAGCGGCCTATTTATTGGTTCATTCTCTCTTTGATTTGCTTAAATGCTAGCAAGATCTAATATCTGGATTATCTTGTAGGCTTCAATATCTCATTCAGTTTCTTGACCCATAATTGTTCTTGCTAGCATATCACAGGCAACCGATTCTGACACTTCATTGTCTATGTCAAACACTGTGATTGCAGACAACTTCTCATATATTGCAGGTAGCTTTAAGGCCTTGTAAACCTCAAACACTTCTACTTTATCATGTGCCCTCGTAGTTAGTCACCCTGCAGCCACATCAATCAACGCATAATCATTTCCAGAAATGGACGCCCCAAAACAAATAAAACTTTCAGATATGGCTCAAAATCCAAAATAATAAAGTCTACAGGAAAGATCAATGATCTCACCTGCACCAGCACGTCCTCCACTATGCAAAGAGGTCTGACCAAAGATCGCTCAGCCAACTATAAAATGATTGTGGTGGGTCATTGATTATCCAAACCCATTTTATTGAAATAACACATTGGCATGAGATTTATACTTGCACCCAAATTACATAACCCTCTAACATTGAGATCTGAATAATGAAACTGTCGGGATTATTTTTCTTCATGGGTAATCTATTTTGAATGCGTGATGCGCACTCTTGAGTAATAGCTACTGTGGCATGTTTAGTGAAATGATATTTTTTAACCACGATGTCTTTCACATACTTGGAATCCTTGGGAATTCCCTACAAGACATCAATCAAAAGCAAGTTAATATGAACCTACACTAATAATTTTTTTAAACTTCTGGAATCCCTCTTCTTCTTTCTGTTTTTTCGATCATTGAGGAAATGGTGTTGGAGGGCTCACAACAACCCCAAACTTAGTGTATTTTTCCTTGACATTGTCTACATTGTCATTATTTCTGTATGCTTCTTTGTTGAATTGACTTGCCTTTTGAGGCACTAACTCATGCAACTACAACTCGCTTCTCGTTGTAACTGCATTTACTTATCTTGGATTTTGGTTTGTGTTGCTTGGAAGACCCCCTTGGGGCCTTGTATTTTGTGACACTACCATATGTCCCATTTTCCTCTCCATTTACTGTGTAGCCATTTGTTGATTTTTCAGGTCTGTTTCCAGCCTAGCTAGTCTCTCACTATCACGTACATGCCCTTCTAACAACTTTTTAAGCATCCCTTCTGTACTGTTATTGAGCTGCATATTCTGTGAATTACCATAGTTCTACTGAGTGAATTTGGGTTCCTGCTGTTGACTTGACTGTTGGTTTCTGTACTAATCTGGACCCTATTGATGTGGTTGATTTTGATTTCCACCCCAAGAGAAGTTTGGGTGGTTTTTCTAGTTTGAGTTGTAAGTACTACCATAATATTTTTGTCCTGCACCTCTCTATGCATTTTCCATGAATTTAACCAAATCAGGATTGGCCCCATATACATCAGACGTATAATCGCATCTACCACATGTCTCACATCAATTCACAACTTGAGATTGGACTGCATTCACTGCAGCCTACTGTTATTACTATCAAAAAGCTTGTGCAAACATGTTTTGAAATGATGAAATTTTTACTGATAATATTGTAACCGCCTCTAATTCCATTACCCCTGCAGTATTTTTCTTAGCATTGGTACTTGATACATCTCCATTCCAATTTGAATTACCTGTGACAATCCTATTCAATAAAGTGTACATCTCATCATAAGTCTCTCCAAGGACTGTCCCTCTACTGCTAAATCTAGCTATATTTTAGAGTTTGGTTCTAGTGCCTCTATAAAGGTATGTAACAACACTTCATTGGACTTTGGTGATGAGCACAATTTTTGAGGAATGTCTTAAACCTCTCCCAAGGTTTGTAGATATTTTCGCCAGGATTTTGTCTAAAGCTCAGGATTTCACTCCTCAGCCTTTCTATCTTCCCGGATGGAAAGAAACAAATTAGGAACTTCCTTGCTAAGTCCTCCTATGAAAAAAATAAATTTTGGTGGCTCTGCAACTAGCCACGACTTTGTATCACCAAGTAACGAGAATTGAAATAGAGTGACTCTCAAATAATCTGGTGAAACTCCCTCTAGAATATAAGTTCCATTGATCTCAAGGAAGTTCTGAATGTGCCGTTGCGGATCCTCATGTGAGAGACCAATAAACTGGCCGCTAGTATGCAAAAGCTGCACCATATTCTACTTCAGTTTAAATATACCTTCAGGTGTTGGTTTTTGTATAGCAGAGGTAGAATTTTAGCCCTTGGAATAGCCACCTCATGGACTATCCTTACGGCTTCTATTTTCACAAGCACCACAACCGTTGGCGGATCCAATGAAACTAGATAAGAGAACGCCTCTTTCCTGTGTTGTCGATGTAAGAAGCATTCTGCTTCCTGAAAGCATTCCACCAAGTCTCTATTCTGTGCCAGATTAGTAGTAATCAATGTCTGAAAACAATGAACCTTTTAAGATCAAGTCGTTAACAATTGCACAATGCAAAATATCTTACAAGAATCAAAAACTTGCTAATTCCAAGTTGAGGGAAAGGGCACAAAAAAATTGTTGGCTTCAAAGCACACACGCAAGCGTACATAGTTTTACAAGTAATATAGTGGCTCTTTCGAGCCAGATATCAAACCCTCAGGGGCTTGCTATTATGAATTAGTATCGTAAATGACTCTTATAGGCAATTCAATATTTATACAATTGTATGTCACAGTAGAAGAGTTTTGATTGTATACTACTCTAAATATTAACCAAGGAAAATTAAATGAGACTTGGGAAGAAATAGCAAGTATTGTCAATATAAACAAACATTCCATGGTTATGGCATTACACACATTCATATATGATCTCAGTCTTTCATAAACATCATTTATTTCTCTAATTGTTGATTCTGGGGTTAAAGTTATGCATTAGGGATTTATAGTCCTCTAATCACTATTCATAAAATTCATGGGAACTACTTCTTCGATTGACTTGTGTTGTGATGAATTAACATAAATGCATCATAGATGTCTTCCTTATTTGACCAAGTAAGTCAACTAAGTACAAGATCTTGTCTCAATTGCAAATCGTATTCGGTATTCTAATTTTAGATTCAATAAACATGATCTCACTCCTTACACTCCTATTACACTCGTCAGATTCCCACGTTAGTGCACTTTCAGAGGTACAGATGTATTCTAATGGTGGACAATCAAGTAGAATCGATTAATATCGAAGTGTAAGAACAATTAACATGAAAAATAATCAATAGTTTATGTTCAACCAATATCCTAAATCATGTGTTATCCATAACCCCAAAATAAGGGTATTTAGCCACTAATAACCATACTCAATTCACAAAATAGCATCTTTAACATACAAGTACAAGGATTGAGCAATAGAAAGTATTATTAGGTTATAGAATATCTTCTTAACTTTCTTGTTTTCTCTCCCAAGTGTTGCACTACTCCTAAAAATACCTCCTTAAGGGTTATATAGTCGCCCACAAAAATGACTCTTTTGCCCCCAACTTAATCTGTAAGTTAGCAGCAATTCCAGCAAAAATAAATAGTGGATCACGAAGTGATCCCAACTATCATGACCCAATTTCGTGGATCATGATGGCACCTAATATACCACCAGTAGGAGAAACAAACCTTGTAGACCATAGAAGAAGTGGAGGACTACTATATTTAATGCAAAAAAATATCAAAAGTCATATGAAAATAATAAAATTTGCGAAATTACTTAAGAAAAGAAAAACTACCCAAAATCCGGTATAATCGTCAAATGAACCACTAAGTACAGAATCGTAAAACTAAAATGAATATAGTATATAATATCTCTGAAATACAATGGAGATCAACAAAACATAGTCTGAAGAGAAGCAGGATCAAGCTGAACGCCAAGCTCACCCTGAATCT
>JBDJHY010254697.1:0-10605 GCA_039654485.1 Withania somnifera
GAAGTTTATGATTTTGCATTTTCCTCCCTTTTCTTCTTCATTATTGTTCCTTGCTATTGGATTTAGGTCCATGGTTATGGCTGGTTGTTTAGTAGATGGGTTTCTAATTGGTGGTTGTCATCTTTGGATATCTATTATGGTTGATTCCTCACTGGATTGAGGTGGAGACGGTTTTTATGCTGTAGTTACTTGTGTGCCCTGGGTGACCACACATTATGTATAAAATGGCAGCGCTGTGATATATGATTTGTTGTCAATTGTGTCCTATTTTGATAAGGGTTTTGACTGCTTTATCTGTAGGCAATTCAACACATATTCATGCATATCTGCCTCTTAGTGTGATAGATGTGCAGTCATTATTTTTTACTTGTATTCCCAAGCTCAAACCTATTTTTTTTTCTGGGATAATGTCATCATAGAATTCAGTAGGTAGTTCAGGGAGTGGAAATGCTTAACTGTATCATTAAAGGTATAGGCGGTCACTTAATAATTTAGCAAACTAGGTTGGGATCGAATCCGCGGAGAATAAAGTTAAGTCACTTTCAATAAGAAGAATCACTAAAGGTTGTACAGGATTTTATTGAGCTAATAAGTAAATGGGGGAAGTCCTTGTAAGTAAGGTTTTACAAGATGATATTTGGAGTTAAACAACTTAGAGATTTTATTAAACTATTGATCACAATTGAACAAGAAAGAGGTTAGGGTTATGAAATATTCAAGAATGAATGGGCACGATCACAACTTCAATTACTGATTGGTAATTAGTCAAGTGGGTAAACTAGGTCATCGCTTTTATTACCTATGGTCACATCAAGTAATAAGTAGGAGTTCAAGTTCATGATCAGACACTTACTATGGCTCTTCTTTAACCAACCATAGGTTTGAAGTATCCACTACTATTTCTAAAAAAGGATATTAAATGATTTAAAACAAAATTATTGCTAATCCTATTTCTTCAAACCTATGTTGTTTTCAAGACATAAGAAAAGTCTAAGTACCATTGGAGTTTGCAACCTCCAAATATAAACAAAACATAGAGATAGGATTAAAACCCATGAAAAATAATCACTATAATAAGTAATCTAGCATGACTCATGCATCAATTCACACCACATTTACATACCCTAGCCAAACTAATACAAAATAGGAAAGAGGTAAATATTATACCAAGATTGCTACCCCGAACACTTAGCGGAGACATTGTGTAGGTTTCATAAATGAAAATACAAAGTTACAAGGATTAAAATGAGTAGAAAGTTAAAAACCAAAATTGTTCTATGAATAACAATGTCAAAAACCTCAAAGTATCGTATAACAACTGATATCCAAAAGAATATGAGTTCCAGCCTTTTATACATGACCGAAACCAAGACAAACATTATTTAAAAATCCTTATTAGAGATAATTTTTTGACATAACTCACATTGCGGACATAGTCTGTGATGCACACAATTATCACTTGCATCACATTCCTATTCTGCGATGTGCAGAGTATGTTAGCCTCACCAAATTTATCATTTTTATTTGTAGAAAATGCATTGCGATATTAGAATGCAGACAGGAGCCGCAATGCACACTTCTGCATCTTGTGTCATGAGTTTGTCTCTCAAATTTCATATTTACTGGAGAGTTTTATGTTGCCTTTGCAAGTTCCAAATAGTGCTACTTCCTGCAAATATCATCAAACAAGGAAAGAAATATTTGAAATACAATATTATCTCACGATGCCCTTCTACCTAAACTGCAATGGCCATTTCCTACAACATTCCATTTTTTCTTCTTTCTGCTCCATTTTATCAAGTGTTCTTTTATCCTCATTCATTATTCAAACAGTCCATATTGAATTGTAACAAAAATCACATGTATTAAAATGCAATCAAAAAGGCTTTGAGGGCATCAATTCTACCCGAAAATATGTATCAATGAATGGAAACTTTCAAACAAATCACCACCCGTAACTTAAATTCCTGATCATCCTCTCACAAATCAGGATCACCACACACACTCGAAGATTTCAACCTGTACTATTAGGGAAACATTAGCAAAAATACTATAAAAACCAGCATGCCCCCATGGGCTTTACCGAAGCTGCTTAATTTAACACTTAAGCTCTAAATGACTAGGTTTAAGCATTTACTACATGCGTCCCAAGATAGTGATTGTGCTTATTGAGATCAATTAGGATCAATCAGAGTTTATGATTCATTTAAGTAAAACGCCCTTACAATAAAGAAGTCCTTTTTTCATATTAGAAGTCTAGTAGCATTAGGGATCACTAAAGCAAGCCACACACTCATAAAGATGACTCTGCAAAAGAAGAAACAACATAGGCTTGTCCTTGTGTTCCACCTCACATTCATCATTTAGTTTCATCGGATATTATAGAGGTCTTTCATTCATCTTATAACATAGCCTGCAGTTTGGGTAGGTTTACTTTATTGTTGAAGTTACTCTACCAACTTGAAGCACTCAATTTAACCTACTTTCTACATAAAAACTTCACTTGTTCAGCTTCATCTCTACCACTTGATTCCACTTCTCTTGCACATCGTTATATACCAATAATTTCAAGAAACTATCTAACAACTCAAGACTATTTGTACAGGTAATTTTATTCTTTATTTAGGAAGAAAGAGAAGTGGCTTGCTGACCTAAATCTTTTATATCTCCAAACCTTCCACCACTAATACAACCACCCCAAATTAGTCTTAAAGCATAAATTATGCTCAATACTCACTAAGTTCATCATAGAGTATAACCCTATGAAGGAAATACCCCTAATATAGGTGTAAAGCCAAAGTTTAGTGCTAAAATTTACTAAGTGCTTTAAGTCGATTAAGGTTCAAAGGGTATCATGAAGGTTGGGTTATGACTTGTATGTAGGCTTTCAAGAAAGGTCAAAGATCAAATGGTGCAAAATTTGATCAATCCGCTCACTGAAAGTAAGTTCATGGGAACAAGGTGGACACTCACAAGTCAATGCTTAAGTTAATTTCTCTAACTTCACCTAATCCACAAATGGAGATAAAACACTGGGCAAGTTCTGAGTCCCCAAAAGTATAGGATCCAATCAAAACAGCTTACCACTCAGTGCACTTACTCAAGCATCATTCACTACAGACCACACATACAATATCTACCACATTTGTTACACAATTCTCTTACAGAACAATACAAGAAATAAGTGACACTAGGAAGAAACTAGGATTCACAACAGAAATACTTACCTTATTTCATAATAATTGGCATAACTCAACACTTGGTCTAGGACCCATAATGATAAGTAGTGCCCATAACAGTACCAATTCAATCAATGTGGTGTCAGATACTCCCGATTTACTAAAACTCACCTAACTCATCAAAGAAAAAAACTAGGGTCTTCTTATTCTAAGTGTTCAATCAACTAATATACTAAGACCCTTTATTACAAGATAATAAATGAAAAAACTAATAAATACAATAATCAAATATGCTAAAAATAATAAACTAAATCAAATGAATGTACCAAATCAACCATCTCATAAATAAAACATCTTTAGCATTGACCAAGTATCAAAATAATAGAAAAATACAGATATAGCACCTAAAAATCCAAGAAACCCCCATAAATAAAAACCTAGGAATTATCCTTGAAGAGAAGAAAAATAAAAATCAAAATAAAACAGTAGAAGGGTCCTCCTGGAATGATCTTGTCCCAATTATCATCCTCTTGGGTGGTGTTTGTGTCTCTGGCTCTACTTCTCTCAATGAGTGGTCTCACAAAGTGACCTATACAAAGCCTCCTGTAGGTCTCCCTACTATAGTATATCACGTTGTGCAAGGTCCAAATCTCGTAAATTAGCAAATCGGTCATCCATATGATCCCCAAAAGTATCATCAAAGTGTAGCACATTTGTCGATTCCATAGTCAGCTTGAATTCCTCCTCCTCAATATCCTCACAACCATCAATCATATCCATCTCCTCAACCCCAATGTCAGTGGCAGCAACAATAGTAGTAGGAACGAGATCAAAGGAGTAACAAAAGTAGGATTAAAAGATATATCTGGATCCTGAGCAACAAAAGGTGGCTGGGGAGTCTTCCTACTAAGTATATAGGTGGTGGAAGTCAAATTCGTGCACTCAACTCTCATCTTAGAAACTATGTCCTATAAGTCAGTGACCACCTTATCAGTGCCTGCTTGTTACTGATCTCTTATCGCTCGCATCTGCTTTCCAAAATCATCGATCTGACAACCATAAGTAGAGAGTAGGTCACGAAACTACTATTTCTCCCCAATGATAGGGTCCATAATCCTCTATAAGGCTGCTTCCACCTCCATCTGAAATCTATCCTCTAGACTCTGTGTCTGCTGCATAAATGTTTTGACCCCCTGATTGGTATTGTGTGTTTACTGAATGATGCATATAATAGTTGCATGTGATAGAACAGGTCCGGTAGTAGTATTAAAATATGGGGCATGCTCAAATAGTTGAGACTCTATAGATGTATTATAGATGACCTAGGTATGTCCTGCTACGGTGGTGTTTGAGATAGAATGGCTCCAGCATGTCCTCTGTGATATATGCCTCTACCTCTGTTGGAAACACTACCAGTGCTACTTGTAAAGTATCCTATGTCTATTGAGACTTAGCGATGATCCATCGGATGTCCATTGTGAGCTATGCATTTTTCTCAAGATCAGTTCTTAGGGACTTTACCGTAGTTCGTCTATCAAGCTCAGTAACCAACATAAAAAATGGAAAAAAGTACCACCCCGGTGTGCTCTCTTGGCCATAACAAGACTGATAATTATTCCCATATTAATCACCTCATGAGAAACTATAGTTCTTACCAGAAGTGTTATATAGCAATTCAAAGTGCTCTCATGCATAGAAGGTATTAGATTACCCATCACATAACTAAACTAATACTTGTCTACAATGCTATAATCGACCTTCAATATAGTTGACCCCAGGGAAATCAATGAAGGATTTCCATCACTGAGTAGAGGTGCCAACCACCCTTAATTGTAATCCAAGTTTTGGGCGCATCGAAGGATGTAGTAGTTCCCATGTTCATTGTTAGACCCAGTCACATTATTTGTGGCCTCCTTATTACAATGCATTTGGACCCCTCAAAACTTGGCCACAACAAAATAGGTTATTTTTTACCTCTCTTCTTTTTTGGACACTATCTTCAGTAAGCTTTATAGAAGTCCTAGAATAAATTTGGATGATCCATAGGCAGGCTGCGGATGTACCATCCAAAGTGATAATAGGAAATTGTGTCCATGATGCCTGATTATTGTCCATCCACCTCTTCCAATGACAACCTCTTTTCTTTGATAATCATTCTCTTCCATGGAACCCTTAGTCTATTCAACACGTGATTAGATTTGGACCTTACACTTTCTTCTTTATGTTTTCACTTTAGTGGAGTAGGTTTAGTTTTCTTAATTTGTCAGTGTACCAAGGTAGTAACTCTTTCCTCCTCATGTTATTCTTGAATTTTTCATCAAATCATGCTCTAGTAGCTGTGGTGATTGTAATGTTTTTGCCTATCAAGTCCTCTCATATGTGTCATTTTTGCATGCCATTCCTATATAACAATAAAGAAAGAAAATTAGAAAATTGAAAATAAAAATTGCCCGTGGCATCCTAAAAAATGATTCGCATATCACAAACCTATTCCGCGATGTAGAAAGAAAGTTTTGCACATCGCTATTGGTGCACTTAAGATCCCTAGGAAGAACGGGTAAATTTCTTGATAAATATGCAAATTTCGTGAAACACAGAACTCATTCGCGTGTCGCGGATTCAATAAGTACTATTACGAAAAAATATTTTTTTCTTTACTTCCTAGTTTTTTTTTTATATATTGCACACTTTAATCACCCCACAAGAAATTTATGGCATTCATGCATCACAATAAAGATAATTAGAACTTCTTTACATTTGGACATACACCAAGCACAATCAAATTGTTGTATTAAACACACACTCACATCAATCATTGAATCAATCAAAAACTAGGGAACTCGGACTTCCCCCCTTTTAATTCTAAAAATGGTATCCCAATGGAGCATGCTTCCTATACTATCATAGTTCAAGGAAAGAATTCTAATCGAAAGTAAGCCATAGTTCGACTAGCCTCATATAATCACATGTTTTCCCAATTGATTCCCCTCATAATTCCACAACAAACAAGATCGAATTTCACATTTAAGCACATAATTAATGGGGAAGTTCTTACCTAGGCTAGTTTTTTTAATCCAAATTCAACAAAAATAAAATAGAATTCTAACCATGAGCAATATGTAGTACCTTGAAAGCAAAAAAAAAAATTGAGAAAATTTCATAGAATAGAGATGGTGGAGACAAATTCAATGATCAATTTAAGAAATTATGAATAGGATTAAGTGCATGGTAACTTAAGAGGAGAGTTAGAGAATTCAAATTGTCTTTTGAAACCATCTGGTTTCATCCATAGTAACCATTCAAAAATGTCTGATTTACACAGTTAAATGCATAATTTGTGATGTCACGGATTGTGTTTGCAGAGCATGGATTATGTCCCACATCGCAGAATTTTTCAGCAGTTTCTCTCATTTTAAATGTAAATAATGCGATATCACTTACACAATCCATGTATACGGAACATGTTTGTGGATCACAGATCTTGCACCCACATCACAAAATTTTCCACTAAGATCCCTCACTTTGGATGCAAATTATGCATTACATTTGCACAATCCATTTGTCACGGATATTTTTCCCATGACTTTTTAATTTTGCACTTGCATTGTCAAAGTTGAAAATTTCTTATTCCCACTCCAGTTTTCCTGCAGACTGAACACTCCATCAAGAAAATACACACTAATGAAAAGAAAACTAAAAAAGATAAATAATGAAAACACAAACTACTTGGGTTGCCTCCTAAGAAGCACCATAGTTGTCGTTGTGGAATGACATAATACTCAGTTTCTTGTAAAGCCTCATCAAAGTAGACAACCTTAATAAAGGTCACACTTTGATGCTTTACAAAATACTGCTTCAGGTGGTGACCACTGAACATGAATGAACTTCCATCCTCACCTTGTATTTCCACTACTCCACTTGGATGAACCGTAACCAATTCTAATGGTCCTTTCTATCTCGACTTTAATTTTCCAGGGAAAATCCTCATTCTTGAGTTGATCAATAGAACATCATATCTAACTCAAAACTCTATTATTAGAATCTTGGTATCATGCCATCTCTTCATCCTCTCTTTTGTATAGAGTCGAGCTTTCATATGCCTGAAGGAGAAACTCCTCCAATTTATGTAAATCATCAACTAGGTCTCTGGAAGCCATGTCTCATCATATATTCAGTTGCTTCAATGCCTAAAGATCTTTATGTTTTAATCAAAGAGGTGGAATGCTTTTTCAAATATAATATGATACGGTGACATCCCTATTGGTGACTTGTAAGTCGTCCAATAAGCCCATAAGGCATGATATAACTTTATTACCCAATCAGAACGATCGACATTCACCATTTTGGCCAGTATCACTTTAATCTCATGATTAGAAACTTCAACCTGACAACTAGCCTGAGGATGGTAAGCTGGGGTAATTTTGTGATTTACTCCATAATTTGTGAGCAACACTGCAAACAACCGATTGCAAAAGTGGGAGACCCCATCACTAATTATAGACCGGGGAGTCTTGAACCTTGTGAAGATTCCTTTTGAGATACTGGGTGACACTTTTTGCTTCGTTGTTTGGTAGAGCCACTTATTCCACCCATTTGGAAATGTAGCATACAACTACCAGGATGTACTTATTGCCATAAGAACTTACAAACTGGCCCATTAAATCAATGAACAGACATCAAACAACTGAACTTCTAATATAGGCTTCATGGTCATGTAATGCCTCCATGAAATACCCCTTTGGAGTTGGCATTGGTGACAAGATTTCACCATCTCGTGAGCATCATGATAGAGGTATGGACAGTACTACCCACTTTGGATTACTTTGTGAGCAATCCTAATTCCCCTATGGTGTCACCCAACAAAAAAGGAATGACAAGCTTCAAGAATTTTATGCATTTCACCTTCTGGGACACAATGTTAGGTCATACAATCTAGACACTCCCTAAATAGATAGGACTCATCCCAATAGAACCAGTTAACATTATGTATAAATCTCTTACTCTGGTGGGAGTTTAGATCGTTATCCATCACCCACAAATTATATAGTTTGCAAAGTCTGCATACCATGGATGGTATCATCTGCAATTATCAAAAAACTTTCGTCTAGGTATTACTTATTTATCTCCCGAATATCTCATTTTACCATATTTTACTCAAGTCTAGACATGTGGTCTATCACTTTATGTTCGTATCCCTTTTGGAATTATACTTAAAAATCAAATCCTTGATGTAAGAGGATCCATATTATTAGTCTCGACTTTGTCTCTTTCTTTGCCATTAAGTATTGGACGGTTGTGTGATCTGTTTGTACCACCACTTTTGTGCCTGAAAATAAACTCAAAATTTTTTCAAAACCAAAAAATACTGCCAAAAACACTTGTTCAGTCACCGAGTAATAATTTTGGGAAATGTTTAGAGTCTTGCTTTCATAGTAGATCGGATGAAATAGATTTTCTCTTTTTTGGCCGAGTGCGACCCTTAATGGAAGACTACTTGCATCTCACATAATTTCAATGGGATTAGACTAATCAGGAGGCAAATGATAGATGCAGTGGTCAACTTTTCTTTTAGAGAACTAAAGGTATCCAAGCATTTTTTTGTCGACCACGAAAATGGAATTCCTTTTCAGAAGCTTACAAAATGGCAAGTCTACTTTGGAAAAATCTTTGATGAGCCTCCGGTAGAACCTGGCCTAGCAAAGAAAAAATTTCATAACTTTGATGATTTTTGGAGGTGGAAGGCTAGTAATTACCTCAATCTTTTCTTTCTCTACTTGTAGATGCTTCTTTAAGATTCTATGACCGTGAACAATTACCTCCTTCACCATTAAGTAACATTTTTCCCACTTCATTAGAAGATTATTCTCCACACATCTCTCGAGTTCCATCTACAAATTCTCCAAGCATGACTAAAAAAAGTCTCCAAAAACCGAGAAGTAATCCATGAACACCTCTATGGTGTCATCTACCACATCAGAAAAGATGTATGGCATGCACCCTTGAAAAGTGGCAGGTGCATTCCATAACCCAAATGGCATTCTACGAAAAGCAAATGTCTCATAGGGATAAGTAAATGTAGTTTTTCCTTGATCCTCGAGCACGACTGATATTACATTGTACCCTGAGTACCCATACATAAAACAATACCATCTATGTCCAACTAACCATTCAAGCATCGAATCTATGAAGGTCATTGGAAAATGGTCTTTCTTCGTTCTTGCAATTAACTTTCGATAATACAAGCACAACCTCCATCCTGTAACCGGCCTAGACATAATTGGTTCTTCTTTATCATTCAGAAGCACTGTCATACCCCCTTCTTCAGGATATACTGGACTCGACTAGGCTTACCAACCTACTCTTTGAAATGGTGTAAACCACTCCAGCACATAGCCACTTGATAATTTCATTTTTCACCACTTCCGACATCATTTAATCCAATATGCATTGAATCTCAACACTAGGCATGTTTTTCGGATCAAAAAATTTTTTATGTATGAAAATTCTCAGCGGAATACCGATAATGTTGGCCATTATTGTCACAACCTGATTTCTTGGATCATGATGGCACCTACTATACCAACAGTAGGACAATCAACCCCGTAGTCTGAAGCCGAAGTGGAGGACTACTATATCAAATGCGGAAAGCACAAGTGTAATAATCATAAGATTAATAAATGCATAAGTTTAAAAAATCAACATAAATGCCCAAAACCCGGTATCAGAGTCAAACAAACTACTAAGTACAGAAATAAGAAATCCAACATGTCTAACACAATTGTGTCTCCGAAGTGCATAGAGATCAAATAGAATGCTAAGCCGAAGAGAAGCAGGTAAATACGGACACCAAGCTCACCCTCAATCTCTAAAGTAAAATGAAATCTTCACGAATAACTAGCTGTAATGATGGTCGAGAACCTGTACTCCGATCTACACATGTGCAAGTGTAGTAATGAGTACAAGATGCCGAAGCAAGCTGTACCCAGTAGGCTTCGAGGGTCCACTAGGCGCACAACAATAATAAAATTAGTAAATAACAAAATAGAAATAATGGGGTCACATAAGAAAATAGCACCATAAGGAAAGCTAGCTACTCAAATAAGAATCAAGTATAAGTAGACATATATCTCTAGCTAATCATATAACTAGATCTCAGGCAATGAAGGAAAACGTCAAGCAATGAAGGAGAACATACCCCGAATCCTTGCAATAGTATATGTGAATAATAATACAATAAACAGTAGTCAAAGGAAAATAGGAAGAGAATATTGATGGTATACCCGTAACCTTAAGTAATAGCTACATGAATAGTAGTATATGGCACAATATCCCACATAACATGAAATTTCACGTAACCAATAATAAAAACTCAGCAGTACTAAGAATCGTCTAGTAATGCAAATAAACACTAACAAGTTCCCCAGGA
>JBDJHY010254708.1:0-10605 GCA_039654485.1 Withania somnifera
TTTAGCTTGACTTCTTGTAAAGGATCTTTGAGCTTTATTGCTCTCCATACTATTTTTAGCGCCATCCAGGATCGTATTAGCTGGGCTTTGTTGGTTGAGGCTTTGGGGATCATTTCTTGCGAGTTTATTCTTGTTTTTTCATAGTTTTATAACCTTGATTCCTCTATTTAGTGCTTGAAATCCATGTTCATGGGTATAAACTTTCTTTGGCTAATTGAGGACCTTATGGAGGTCTATGGAGCTCATATTCCAACCAAGTGTTTAGCTGGTGTCTTATGGCCTATCTTAGTGCGAGGGAGGCTTATCTGTGAGGTTATTTTGTGGCATTCATGCTTTTTAGATTTTGGGTTGTGGTATTGTGAGAACGGGTGCGACCTGGGGCTATGGTAAATGGGATACGGACTTGGGTAGCTAAAAACTTGAAAGTCTTACTAGCTTTGGACTGGAAAGTGTTTTCCTTACCTATATGAACAATACGCCACGACCACCTGTTGGTATGATGGTATTTTCAAGGTATAAATGGAAAGATTTTTAACTACCACGGGGTACTATCTTTGTAATTGTGAGGGCGCGACCCGATGTAGACCGATTGTATGATGCATTCCTACCTCAGATTATGAGGCACGAGCCTAGTCCTGATTACTAAGGGGTGTAGTCCCGATGTAGACTGTTAGTATGACATGTACCTACCTCTGATTATGAGGCATGAGCCTACTCTAGATTTTTTAGAGGGAGGTCCTAATATAGACAGATGGTACGACGCAAGATTAAGAGGCTCAAGCCTTCCTTTGATCATTGAGGTGTGGGCCCTAAGCGATAAACTGGAGGGGTAGTCTACTCGATTCAAGAGTTTATTCATTGAGTTCTTCTATTCTCACTGATACGGCTCGTGATAGGAATCGTGAATTCTAAGATGAAGAAGAATAAAATTGAAAATGGAAATTGACGAAAATGCAGATTTCAATATGAAATCATAATGTAATTGAATTCCAACTCAATCGACACTAGAAATTGAATTGATTCACCCATGAAAGATTCAAATGATAGATTAAGCAAAATGTTCTATGAGAAATCAAGGATAAACCCACCTTAATACGCTCCACTACGATTACGTGAACACTAATGGAAATTCTAAATTGACTCATTAGAATCTAAGCTAACTATTCACTCACAAGTGAGGAACTAAAATATGAAATGTTTATTCATCCAAAATAAGCTACTCCAACATTTGAAAGACCACCTATATATAGGGGTCTAAGTTTTATTTATTATACTTAGGCCTAAAATTGACCGAAGGAGACAAATAAGTCCTCAAACTTTAGGTCCCTTCACATTAGGTCCCCAAAGTCTTCCAAAGCCTTCAAACACTATGATGAAGTAATATGGAGCCTTAATACGCTATATATGATGCTACATGTATCTTTAATGGCTTCCCGTGCATCTTTATGCTTCAACAACGATTGAATTTGTTTGAGGTCCAGGGCTTGTCTCTTTGTGAGAGGTCTTGAAGGCATGATGGTTTTTAGGGTGTTATCATCCTCCACTTCTTGGAAAAGATTCATCCTCGAATCCAAAGCATCTAGAAAAACCACAAGGAAAGACAACAAAGAACACTTCCTTATAGCATGAGGGTTAAGCTTAGTAAAAACAATTCTACCGTTATGCCATGGTTGCACATACTTAATATATAACCAAGTATCAAAATAAAGCAGAAAGTGTTGTGCGACCCACCTAACATGGTCTACTTGGCTACTCAAGGACATTTGACAAAGGGAATTTACAAGAGGACCATTGTATTCAAGCAACACATAGGGAAATCATCAATGGTCTTATATGGCATGAAGAACAAATACCCCTTTAATTTGAAAAACACAAAATAACCCACATGGTTAAGTCGATTTGCATCAATAAGGTCAACTCGAGTTAACACTCCACATGACACATTGGCTATCATCAAGGGTGGGGTTTTCCCCAATCCATCACCAGGGTTGAATACAAAGGTATTCCCCATACTAGTTAGCATACAAAACACAATTCAACACAAAGGACTAAGTATAACATCAAACGATAATCACATAATCGGGAACAAGTGTTACTACTAGTTATCCTAAAGAACATCCCCAAGCTCAAAATTCAAGTTAAGGTCATCATGGGGACCAAGCTTTTTAACCACAAGGCAATGAAAACCAACACCGGGGTCAAATGGAAGCACATCATATGACATTGGATCAACATTCTCATAGTCCCGATTGTCACTCTTATTTACATAGAATCAATCTCACAAAAGTGAGTACCAGAATACAAAAAGGTGTCTCTTAAAATAACACATAAAGACTGAACACCTTTTCCTCTTTCAATAGGTTCCTTACCCCTTAGTGCACTTACATCTTCAGAAAAAAGGTATCCAATTTCGGGAGGGACATCCTCATACCATAGTGGGTTAACACACATAGTATACCTCTTAAGAGTGATAATATCATTCGATCTCACACCACTAGGTAGTACATTAGGAGTGATATCATCACCAAGTTCAAACAAGGTATTATACTTGAAGAAAGAACTATCAATTATAGAAAAAGGTTCCAAACATGCAAGCTGACTTTCCAAAAGGAAAATATCAATGCTTGACACATCATTAAGCACATGATTTCAGTGAGATATACTAAAAATATGATCCACCACATTTGGAAAGCTCAAGAAATCACTCCAAATCACATGATCAATAATACTAGTCAGTGGTTCATTAAGCATACCACAAATATTGTCAACTAGTGGTTCATATTTAGAAACAAGTTGACCTTCACTATCATCATCACCATAAAAATAAAGAAATATCATAGAGAGAATATGTATCAACACTAGATGAACAGGGATTGGTCTCACAAGGAAAGTCAACTCGATTATCAATAGGATCAACTAGTGTTGGCACATCCTCAAACAGGGGTAGTATCACTTTGTGGAAAGAGTCACTTGATAATGTACTATCAATCAAAGTGAAAGTGGAAACACTAGGTGGACACCAATCAATCTTGCAAGAATAATCAATTTGGTCAGCTATAGGATCAACTAGTGTTTCCACAACTTTAACTTGTACATTGCCATGGAAAGGAAAGGAACCATTAGGCTCATACAAGGATAAAATAACACTATCATTCAAATTAGAAACATGCTCATTTACAATATTTGAAGTGCCAAGATTAGTTTTCGTACCTTTAGGTTCATTGGGAGAGTCTTCTTTACCCTGTTGCATCACAACTATCATGCATCTTTTTTCTCCCCTCTTAGCCAAACCATTCTCCTTTTATTGCTTACAAGTGGCCTCCTCGGTTCCACCTCCCTCTTCCTCAATCTTACTTTCTCTTTAGGTTCCTTAATGATGAAGTATTTTTATTTACTTGGTAGGGAGTCAATGCCGCAAGCAAGTACTTTTGGCCATTCATCACAAAAGTATGTTTGTTAGTTCAGTCATGATGCATGACGTCCTTATAGAATTGCCAAGATCTCCATAATAGCACATGACAAGCCGACATCGGTACCACATCATACAACATCTTATCATAGTATTTGCCAATGCTAAATTTTATCAAGGCTTGCCGAAGGACCTTCATCTCATAGCTATCATTGAGCCATTATAACTTGTAGGGGATTAAATATTTTATAGTGGGAACTTGCAACAACTCCACCAAAGATTAACTCACCACATTGGTGCAACTACCACTTTTAATAATCAATGTGCATACCTTATCCAATATTTTGCACCTTGCATGGAACAAGTTTTCTCTTTGATCACGTTCCTCCTTAGAAAGTGCCCCTATAATTCATCTTATCATCTGATACGGTTCGATATACGAAACGTAAGAGGTACGAGGGAGAAAGAAATAAAAATAAAAAGGATATGCGGAAACTTATGATTAACCCAAGGTTTATGAACAACAAGGCTCGAAATATTAAACTAAAAAATACTAGAGTGAAGGGCTCTACTCGAGGAAAACGTGGTTCGATTTCAAGCCTAAATGGACCATCAGAGGGTCCTCAAAACAGCCCGGAAGCGGTGTGATTAAAAGTGTAAAACGTTGCAAAAATACCATAAGCTAAAATAGGAGAAATACACAATTGGAGTAAGATGTTGCCTAAAAACTAAGCATTAACCAGCCAAAATACAAGAATTACACCGCAATTCAACTAAAAAATAAGGGTGAAACATCCGAAACTGATCAAGGGCCAACAATGACGAAAAACCACCAATTTCACATAATTAACGAAAAAGAAATGACTCACCAACTGGAGGGAGGAAAAGGGTGAACTTGGGGAGGGACTTCCCTTCACTTTAGCTGAGTTTGGAACCTAAAAAGCAGTCTGGATGTAGGAGAAACTGAGCAGAAAAGGAGAATAGTGATCTAAAAATTTGAGGAAACAACTTATATATTGCCAGGCCTTTGTTCATCATGATCACGTGGGCAAGGGTAGCGGTAGTGATGAGATGGGCTGCCAGGCATCGCGATCGCGTGGCTGGGGTTACGATGGCGCTGGGTAGAGGGGAAAGGCATCGCGATTTCGTGAGTAGGCTCCGTTATCGCAAATAAGGAATATTTCTTCACCAGATGCAGTTTTGACAGAAAAAATTTGCAAAGCAGGATGGCCCAGAACAACACCCAAAATGCATTCAAAAACCAACATACACAAATAAACTATGTACACATATCAAAAATAATATTTTGTACTCAATAGTGTAGAAAAAATCGAGATGCAAGGCCGTTTTAGAAGAATGTTGACCAAGTCAACGCCTTAGGTCAAGGTTCACAACTCCCACGCACAGCCTCAAAATTGCAATGGCAGCGGGAAGCTAACCAACAACTCAACTAACCTAAAATAAATATTCTGAAGCTGATGGGATCGACAGAAACCCAATTCAATACTCCGATCATCAAAGGACCACCCATGCTCCAAAATAAGATTCGACTGGGCTGAATTTCCACAAAATAACCCAAACTCAAAATGAAAAGCCCAGAACACAAACTTAGGGTCTACTAGATCAAAGTCGACATTCCGGAGCTAACAGAACTATCAAAATTTGATTATGAGCGTGTTTACTACCATTTCACTCTCGAGTTCCACTATTTTAAAACTGAAACTTCAAAATAGGAAAACTGAGTTAACAAGCAAATGAGTTACCAGGGCACTGAGCTACCATTCACAACAGGTCATAAATGACCCAGGGCAACTACAAAATAGATCTATGCACAGGAAAAGATAAAACGCAAGGAACTGACCGAGTGGGTCATTACATATAAGCTCTCGAAGCGTTGTTGGGATAAAATGGTGATTGTGAGCTGTGGCAGGAAGGGGATTTTTTCTACTGAGTTACCAAAGTTAATCAAGTTACCTTTGGTGCCACGAATAGTGCTGGTGTAGATTATGTTATCAAAAGCAAACACATAATTGTTTTACTTGCTTTACACGGCAGCCTAGTTATCCTGTATTGAACAAGGTACATTAGATTTTCCCTCATAAGAAGGTGTCACATCACTGCTATTCTAGATATTAGGAATTTTATAGTTCTTTGGGATTTGATCGATCGGATGAAGTCTGGATGGATTATTCTTGAGATATGACTAGAATTAGTGATGTCATACATGATAATTCGCACATTTTCATATTTTATTGGGCATTTTTTTTTTCTAGAATTAGCCGAGGGAATGAGAAATAAGAGTTGAAATGAAATGAAATGTAATATGGGTATGTATCTCTATTGCAATATTTTTAAATTTATTAAAACATTTGCAAAGTATTGATGAGATTTAGCTTATGAATCGTAATACAAGACTGAGGGAGAAAGAAAAAAAGCAAAAGATATGCGAAACTTACACGATTTGCCGATTTATGGGCAAAAAAGGACTTTATACCCCCACCTTCTAATTAAACCAAGAAAACAAGGATGAAGCCAATCACTATAATCAAAGACAATGCAAATCCTTAAACGAAAGGCCTTTGATTAAATTGAATAAAAATAAGTTAAAGTAGCAACTAAAGGAATCCACCTTTAATCACTCAACTAAGCTATAAACTATGAAATATAAAGCTAAACTGTAATCAACCAAAGGCTTACAATAATCATCAATTTGTCTACCATAATTGAAGAAAATAACCCCTATTTATAACTAAAAGTGGCTGAAATTATGAAGCCCAAAAGCAAAAGGACTTGGACAAGTTTTCTTCATCCAATTTGAGTGTAAATAGGATAGCTTTAAGAAGCTTCTACGATGCCTTCTGGAAGCTTCTTAGCCCTCCCCCCCATTAAGCCCAATATGAGTCTATTTTTTTCTTCTTTATTGACTTGGATTAGGTCTCCTAAAGTGAGTAGAATTTGATTTTCTAGTTTGAGTAGGATTTGGAATCCTAGTTTGAGTAGGCTTTGGAATCCTATGTTGAGTAGAATTTGAAAGCCTATTTTGAGTAGGCTTTGGAATACCAGTTTGAGTAGGATTTGAAATCCCAATTTGAATAGGATTTGAAATCCTAATTTGAGTAGGATTCGAACATCTTCTTTTATTCTGGAATCTTCCATTACATCTTTGGGATGTTTGGCCGTCCAATTCTCCTCTAGTTTTTGGGATTTTATGGTATAATCTTCAAGTCCTTATCTTGCCTCCTTTAGAAGAGTCTTGAAGAGTGGTTGCTAACCGTGCTCATATCATCCTCCTCTTCTTGAGAAGATTTATCCTCAAATCTAAACCTATAAAGCATGGAAGACAATGAATATAATTCTTTTACTAGACAAAGCAAAACACTAAAATCATCAAATGGTGGATGATAATAATGACAGTAAACATAAAAAGAATTAAGAATTCTAAATTGCTCACTTTTATAATATAACCAAGCATCAAAATGTATTAAAAGGAATAAGTATCCAACCCAAATAATAGATACTTGGCTGCCCACGAGTGTTAGACAAGAGTGTAGGACTAAATACTTAGCGCAATTTGGAATTTTAATATGCAAGCACACAATTAGTTCAGCTTTCAAGCAGTACATGTTTTCCCTCAAGTCAATAATTAAATCTTCCCCATGGCTATATGTACATCAACATGTTTATAAGAATTTAAAAATATACTCCATGCATTATCCCTAAGCAAAACTAAAATATCCAACATGCAAATCTTAGGATTAAAGAAATAAAGTATTCTCCATAAAAACTCTAGCATATTCCCTAGCCTTTTGTAGAACCTCTCTAAGGATACTATGCAATAGCAATCATATGAGTTCTATGATACAATTAAAGATTAATATCACTTACCTCCACTGCTTTCGGAAGTCCAACAATAAGTATAAGCCAAGAATACATACCATCTTTCGACAAAGAGAAATGTAGATTATCAAACCATATTAGTGACCAAATTGGTGTGCTTCATTGGTGCCCCTCTTCATGACTCCTTATTTTATAACATTCCATTAAAAAATAAAGCAAGTGATCACAGGAAAGAGTTCTACTTTTAATCCCATGCACTTTAGGCCAAGCTCTATTTGATATTCTTCCATCTTTGAGAATAGAACCCTTGGTATATTTGACAGAAAAACTTTGCTTGTCATATTCAACAATAATTAACTTATATTTATCACAAGTACAAAAATAAAGTACATCATCATTGTCAACTATAAAATATTAACGAAGACATGTATTAACAAATCTCCCTATTATGCTAATGACCCTAGTTGTATACATTACAAAAGAGCAAGTATCTCTCAATTTATCTTCAACCACTTGCTTTTGGATCCCATTGGTTGAATTACTTTTATTTATATGAAGCTCCAAAATTTGAGATTCCAGAATGAAATCGATTGGTTGCTCCTCAAGAGTCTTCCCTTGACAAAACTCCATAAATAAATCAAGAAAATAATCATAGTGATCAAAAGAAAGAATCCTACTTTTATGAACCATAGGCATAACCCCATGTGACTTCTTTTCATATTTGAGAGTGGAAATATTAGCACAATACACATCTAAATTCTTCTTGTTATGTTGACAACACATAAATTTACACTCATAAAAATTGCACAAGTAACA
This sequence comes from Withania somnifera, assembly GCA_039654485.1. NCBI lineage: Eukaryota > Viridiplantae > Streptophyta > Magnoliopsida > Solanales > Solanaceae > Withania > Withania somnifera. The sequence continues at coordinate 8,063 of JBDJHY010254708.1, forward strand.
ATTATCACTAGGGTCAAATGGAAAAGGTCTACTAACACTTAGTTTTATCTCAATGTCCTAATGACCTCCATATTGTCATATCCTATACATGTTGTACCATTGCAATATCCATCATAGTAGTACACAAAAGTATCCCTATAGTTAACTTCTTCCACAATGTTCTCACTAAAATTGGAATTCAAGTATACTATCATTCCATAGTGGGTTTTTATAAACATGGTAACCTTCACAAAGAGTTCCCATAACAACATTTCCCCCCTCTCTAGCTAATTTACATAATATTTCTTTATCATCAAACAAGACATTGTACGTAATGAGACTATAATTATTTAGAGAAGAAAATTGCATATTCTTGAATTCACTCTCGAAAAGTACATCATCCTTGTTTGACATTTCATAGAGGACAACATTTGTAGGAGATAAACAAGAAATAGGATCATCAAAACAAAACTCACTCACAGACTCATTCTTTTTTAAATTACTCGGTTGAGACTTATTAAACAAATTACACATATTCTTAACTAAGGAAGTATATTCTAACATAAGTCGATCAACAAAATTATCACAACTCAATGTACTATCATTAAGAGTACATGTAGGAATACTAGGTGGACATGAATTGTTTTAACAAAGAGAATCAACTCAGTCATCAACAGGATCATTTAATTTTCTAACATGCTCCACAAGAATAGTAACATTTTGTACCAATTTAGTATAGGAAAATGCATTATTAGTTAAGGCACATGTGTTAAACACTAGGTGGAATTCAATTGTTCTTGCTAGAAGAATCAATTTTGTCACCTAAAGGATCAACTAGTGTTTCCACAACCTAAATTTTCACATTACCATCAAAAGGAATATATTCATCAAGAACACTTATATTCAAGCTACTGCCATCAATTATACTATTGTTCGGTTGATTAAAACTAGTCAATATATTAGGAGTAGCCATCGTACTTTGAATCACATTAACAGAATCTTCTTGTCTTGTGTTATTTTACTTGAATAACTTACTATTTTCAAGTTCCTCATTGTTCTTCATGCATTGAGGCTCTTTATTCTATTGGGCTTCATGCAACTGCAAAAGAGAAGAGATGATACTGGGCAAAGTGCTAGTATCTTGATTAGTTTGCAACATATTAGCCTTTCACAACTCATAGGCTTTAATGTGTTACTTAGCAGCCCATTAATACAAAAATTTAAGGTTTGTTTCATTGTCTCTTCTACTGTATCCCTCATCCTCAATCTCTCTAAGTGCCCTTCCTCCTTCCACTATTCGGCTCCTCCCAAGCCCCATCCTATATCTTCCACACCCTTGATTCTTCCCACCTCCTCTTACCCTTTCTCTCCCCTCTATTTCTCCATATTTATAATTATTATTATAGAGGATATCCCTCAGATATGCTCCATAATCAAACCCTTCACTTGGATAGTAATATGTGGGGTTATTATAGCTAGTATTGGGCTGGTATGCACTTCGGGTATTTTGAAGTTGGTTAGCCGTTTGTAGGTTAGGTAGGTGTCGTGCACGCAATGGTGCATGTGAACTTATTTATCATAGAAATTGTGGTAGCATTTGTGTTTTCTTATGGGAATGTGGAGTTCCCATTCTTATAGTTTGAGAAGGATTTTATTGGAATTGGGTTGTTTTTTTCAGTGGAGCTTTTCCTTCCCTTATTCTTTATTCAACTTTCCATTGCGATTGAATCATCCCTGCACTAACTCTTGGATCCATACTTGTAATATTCTTATTGATTTGATCTATTTGTTTGATTAGAAACTCCTTTGTAGAACCTGAACTCACCCTTCTTGAATAGTTTCCAATGGTTAAGTCATGGCTGCCTACAAAATGAACAAAGAAGTTAGTAGAGAAAACCTCATGTGCACTCTTTATGTGGCTCTCACCTCACCCTTAAGGATTCTTCAAAAAGTTGTTTCCAAACACACTTTAAATCAATTCAACTCAAGGTCTTTATGTTTAAGGTAGAATATAATTTTGTGACTTCGAACAAATGGAAAAGTAAAGAGAAAATAGACTTGAGCCAAGAATTATCAACGAATATGTAAGGCCAAAAAAGCACAAAACAAAAGCACGAAAGAAAACAAACACTAAAAACTAGCTAGCAACAAAGTAGATCAATTACTAGTTGAAGACTAGTTTTTATAAATAACAAGAAAGAAAATAGACTAAATAGTTGAGATAAACAAATAAAAAGTGATATGTGTTTAAGAAGATAAATAACTAAGTGTAGAAAGGTTCTAGATGAGTTTAAACTTTATCCTTAATTGAGTAGGATTAGGAGAATAATCAGCCCTCTTGTCCTAAATTGAGTAGGAATCAAACTAGTTTACTTCCTAAATGGAATAAAATTATAGCAACTTCTAATCATCCATCGAATCAGCTAAAATTCAATATTTCAACTCTTTGAACTACGGGAAACAAAACTTAACAAGAATATCATGATTTTTTATGTTTTGTTTTGTTTTTTTTTTTTTGATTTGTGATCCGAGGATTGTGATTCAATGGAATGAATTACTAGCCT
>JBDJHY010254730.1:0-10605 GCA_039654485.1 Withania somnifera
AGTTCTCACTTAGCTAGGAAAGTGATTGTGGGGGTTGAGAGACAATAGGGAGATTGTTTCTAACTCATTGTAAAGGGCAGTTCTTGAGCCAAAAATCAAGAAATTGTTATTGTTGTTGTGGTAGTGAAAAAAGCCTAAGTTGTTGAACTTAGGTAGTAGAGATAGGGAATGCCGAACCACTATAAATCTCTTGTGTTCTTTATTGCCTTTTTCATTGCCTTCTTCCATTCCACAAAAAGTGTCGAAAAACGCACACACTATTCAACCCCCCTTCTAGTGTGGTTTAATCATCCTACACCTCTACACATCCCTTCTATGCCTAAGCGAATGGAATATCTGGTACGATGGGTCTCGCAAGGAATGTTCCAAAGCAAATCATCAACTCTGAAACTACAAGGACCAATGTCTATCCAAACGTACTGCCAGAAACTAAAGAAACCCTATAGGACGAGCCCCAAAAACTATGAGCTCCTTGGGTATAATTGAATAACAACATCACAAAAAGGAAACTTACACCAACCGATAATCAACAGCATCAGGTGCCAAAAATGAAAGATGACCTTGCCTGCAAAGCCAACCATCCGAAACTAAAACCAAGGTAACTATCTATACTCCGATGATCAAAATCAACCTATCAACTTGAAATCAACTAGGAGTTAACCCGAAAATACATTTGAAACACAAGGAAATGATCACCCCAAGGTACTTTATCATAATACCCACACAATGATAGTAACCTCAAATTACGACTGTAAGCTCGACTTTCGTTGTCTCATAACAACATAGTGTAACTAACCTACCCATTGTGTCATCCAGAAGCCAAATACCCAAAATCAGTGATCATAGATAACTGAGAATAGGGATAAACTCCAAATACACATAACTTTCTATGATTAGGTTCCCCTAACTCATAACTTGGAAGCATCCCAGCTTTCATACAAAGAACAAAATCACAAAACTAGATCACAACTCAGTATAAATCGATTGCTGGTCCAAACACCAGAAATCATAGTAGAATTAAATCGATATCCATTGACGAGGATCAAGCCTTCATGGATGCATCAACTGAGTAAGACCAAAAGTGCCTCACATAACCCGATATACGAAATCCTCTGGGATAACACAACCTTGATCCATTACTAAAAGAGCACTGCCTCCTACCAGCATATTTACATACTTGTGGGTACAAAGACCAAATACAAGAAACCATAATTGAGGGAATCCAAGGGACAATTGTCAACCCCATTTAAACCTAACATGGGCGAAGGAAATGGGTAACTCTCTAGAAATAAATCCATAACCGAAGGGAGTGAACAAACGGAGTTAGTCATTTACTCACAAGAACTGCTCATTTTGGTACACCAAAACCAACCAATGGTAGTCATGGATAATGCGGGTCACAATCTATACCTACCGAGTAGCTCGTGGTCAATCAAGATCACTATAGGATAATTGGGCATCTACCTGTAAAAATGAAGAAACTGCGGGCATACAATGCTAATAAGCACCCCAAGGGAGTACTGACTGACCTAAACACAAGAGATATCTCAATCGGCAAGGGCCTAAGGACCCTTATCAACCTACTGAGATACACTGGTCATATCTAAGGTATAATCACAGTATAACAATCCCGGATCTGGGGAGAATAGGGAAACATACCCCTGCCTAACAAAAATACTAACGCCACCTATCATTGAAGGACAAATTACACTATATCACCATATTTAAAGGCTAGATTAGCCAAACCACTCAAATACCTCACTAGGATCCACCACTAAAACATTCCCTCCTTATATAAGAAAACAAAAGGACTCTACGAACAATATCCATCACTCAGGGTAGAACAAGGTGAGGTGATCAAATCTCAGTTGGGATATAGTGAGGCCCACCTAACAAGGGAATTCATCCCCTGAATTAAAGGATCACAGCATAACAAGGGCTCACAGGCACCTCCCTAGGCTAAAAGGCAAGACTCAGCACGCCAATAGAAATCATAATCCAAGTGCCATTGAGAACCACATAAAAAGGGTCCACAATATCAAATGGATAAAAACAAAGCTTAAACACAGTATACAATATCATATTAATAAGGGTAAGGTCATTCAAGCTAGCACAGATAAAACAAGCAACAAATAAGTCAGATTCATGCCTAAGTCAACATAAGTCAAAAAGGTATGGAATGAAATTAAATCGTGTTGTAAATAGAGTTTGTAGATATCTCACCCGAAACACCCTGCCTAATGACCCAAGCTAAAAAGAGAAAACTGTTGGAAGACTCTACTGACTAGACTAACTAAGGCATCCACAACCAGGGCATTCCCTAGGCCAAAAATATCAAGCACTCAGAAAACATACAAGAACTACTAATACTATCTTATGCCTTAACTAATTGCTGAGGTAAGGCTGCAATCATTGTTGACTGTCTGGACCAGGGCTGTAAGCCGCCTCTAGCCTAATGGTCTAGATCACCCCACTCATTACAACTTGGTCCTGCTCTGACTGGGACCATAACTAATCTACTCTTTACACCACATCTCTACGAACCTGGAAATATGCCCCTAATGGGAAGACTACTTTGAGTACCCGGGCCTTTGTCTGCTTATTGAGAAAAAACAAAAAAAATTGACTGGGCTAGCCCAACTGAACTTACTATTACTGCCGAAATATCTATCTATCATACCATTCACTCATAAATTAAGCATCACTGGAACCATTCTGAGAACTCAAAAGAGAAGCTGAATGGGCCACACCCAAACTATGGCTACTCTACCTAGGATACAATAACAAAAGAACCCTGTAAAGGGGGCAATCCGTGGCCTCATGTCCGAAGCCACCACATATCAAGTAACCCCTTGGGTGTTCATCCCTTATATCCCGAGATAGATCATAACCATCACTTTTCTCCCAGTAAACTTCCTAACTACCAACCCAATAGGTCTCACGGCAAGCCTCTTCAAGGTATACCAATTGTTTGAAGATCTTTCCAAGGATATTTCTTGCTACTACCAAGTGCTCTGTCATCATACGGAGAGGCCAAACTAATTCTCTGAAGAAATCTGATATCCTTCCATATCTCGTAGCATATACTATAGGGATGTGTCTAGTAATTCTATCCAATAATGCTGTATAGTCCTTAACCGATACTCCTCTCAGGACACCTACTGGTACTTTTGAATAAAATCTAACACTCTGCGGAACTGACATGGTAGTAACCTCGTCTATAGACCAAGTGATTCCCAAACTCTATGTCTGATTATGTAATCTTCTCGTGCTCTATTCTAATTTTGAAACACTGAGAATGCATGCGTGATCTCACTAATGCCTACCGAGGGCCTCTTCCTAGTCATCTATAAAGAGTATAGTTGAATGAACTGATAAGAACTAAATGACCATACACATATGTAAGGACTAAGAAAGTGAGAGTATTTCCTATAGAGTGTCGTGTAGCCTCTTGAATATAGAATACGGATGTATACATACTGATTTGTGAGATTCTACCAAACACTTACTCCTATATCGAGAAACACTGATTAAACTAGAGCTCTGATACCACTCTTTCACGACTCGAAATCGAGTTGTGATGGCATCTACAACTTACTTATAGACAAGCCTAACCCTGGCCTAGAGCACAAAATGATGGAATAGTACCAGGAACCAAAAGAAAATACAAGGGAGATGAAAATAAAAAACAGAAATAGAACAAGAACATACACAACCAAGAATAACTCCCCAGAACCTGGTATCATGCTTGTAGAGTATCTATTTACTGAAAAGATACAAAATACAACCCACAATGAGGCAAAAACTACAAAATAGCTATCCAGACACTAAGTAGAACAGCTGTAAAGACAGAAGGAGGATCAACCAGTGTAAACGCCAACTACTCATTGTATCTCTTAAAGCAACACCAACTAGCTTGCACAATCATGTTCGTCCTGATGAATCTTACTAAAACCCGCATCACAAAAAGATGCAGAAGTGTAGCATGAGTACTAAAAACAATGGGTACCTAGTAGGCGTCATAGGTCGGCCGGGAAAAAGTAAGCATAAGCAAGGTAAAAAGCAATCAAAATAAAATAAGGCGGTGGCATATAACGTACTATAGAATAAGGGGCATCTGCAACAATAGCTAGCATATGGTGGAGGATCTGCTATCATTGTGTGCAGTATTAAAGGAAAGTCACTATCATGGAATAACCTGTAAAACCTGTGTGATAAGAAAATCATGACCAAACGCGATGCGTACCTAGAGCTCCAACATAACCATCACAAGGAAGTACCAATAAGAGACTACAAAACCATAAAAGCTAAGCTAATAGCAAATACATCAAGTGTATGAATAGTACCTACCAAAAATTGAAAGGGAAAAACAATCTATTATCAAACAAAGTAGTCGGCATCCCATTCTACTAATAAGTACAACCAGGTAACAAGTAACCCAATAGTTATTCCCCTCGTAAGTCCCAAAGGTTAAAATAAATACGCAGGGATACAATGCAAAGGGGTGGGCCAAAAATTAAATGAGTGTCGACATTCTCCCTCTCTGGGATACTCTCAAACCAAGATGGACCCACGGAGGACTCGAATCATATACCACTTAAATAAGTTTCAGTAGGATCTCTCTAGGATACTCTCTAATTAAGAGAGACCCATATAGGACTCGAACCGCATGGTACATAAATAAGCATCGACATGCTCCCTCTCTGAAATACTCCAAAATTAATTAGAACCCACAGAGGACTCAAGACGTATGCCTTTATTCCCTCGGACTGCGCATCATGCCCTAAGCCTAGTGACCCAAGTTGGCAAGGCCCCTGGAGGGACTCAAACTCGTATGCAAAACCTCGTAACAATCCTACTAGTGGTATAGTCGTCAGGGCAGAAATGTCAAAACTCAGGCTCGACCTGTATATCATATCTCAGTGGTAATTCAAGTCCATCTATGTAGGAAAAATCCAATCTCAGTAAGACCCAACTGTTTCCATGTAGGAAATATCAAGACATCAAAGTCATAGTGAGCAAATAGCCTTAGATGGTGTGAGAAAATAGCTTTATACTGCTCATGAGCGCAGTTGTAGAAGATATAAGTATATCTAAAATCATTTTCTGGTTCTTACTTTTTAAAAATAAAGTTACCTTTTAAAATGTTTAATGCTTTATCGCTCCAGAAAACCATTCAGTAGGTTAAACTGGTTTAAGTCTGTTAAATGGAATCCATAGGATGGATGCCAGGCCTTATTCATAAGGTACATCCTCTCCTAGCCTACCTGCGGTCCCGAGCCATAAGTAATTGCACCAAAGATGCCACAACTACCTATAGGGCACCCCTTAAGGGCTAAGTACACACCTATACAGGGGAAAGAATGGAGCTATCATAGCTTAGTCCAATACAACCCACTCCCACGATCGAATCGATCTAGGGCACAATATCATCACACAGGGCTATTAACTATCTCGTAAAATAATGTCATCACCTAGCAAAGCAATGTCATCCATAGGGCTGCTAATTACCCAACAAAGACGTATACGGCTATTTATGGCCCGAAGGGCCACACGCACCCTAATCATACACAACACCTCAGGTAGAATACAACATAATTAGCCTACCTAAATCAATGCATATCTACTAAGCTCTAACCACTAGTATTCCCCTTCCAACCAGTCTTCATTTAAGAGTTAGCATACAAAAAATACATACCAAAGGTTATACTCCTCCCCCAACTATATTATGTTCCAGATTCGACATGGGACACACAGGTAGGTCAGTATAGACCTAGGGAAAGTAACCAAGCAGTAAGCCAGCTAAATAGAACATAGTCCAGAAGAATAAGCATAACAGGGCCCGACTAGTAATCTCAACCCTGAGTTGGAACTTTACCACACATATACTACAATAATACCCAGTCTGAAGAAAGTAGACCTTAGCCTTCCTGGTGTTGGTAAAAGCCTCAAAAGTCATGTTGGAATAAGCAGAGAATCATGAACGAGCTTGAAATCGCATGAATCTAGAAAAAAATTCCATGAGTCAAGAGAAGTAAACAACATCTATAATTCTATATAATAGCATGGTCGAAATTCAAACTAAAAGAGGGTCTAAAAACCCTAATAGCTCAAAAAACTCAAATATTTATACCAACACGTAGAGCACAACTCATACATCATATGGTACAAAATAGGTATCAAACTAATGATAGTAATTAAAGATACAAGACTTGGAACATTTATGTATCCTAGAAACTTTATTATAATTGCAAAAACAAGGACTTACCTGGTAGAAATGTCAGAATCCAAAAACCGATTAGTGATGGCGCTTATATTTTCTTTTGTAGACAAGCCTAATCCTAGCCCAGAACGAATAGCAGTGGGCCAGTAATAATAAATTAAAAAAAAAGAAGGAGGAGAAGAGGAGAAAGGAAAGGACAACATAAAAGAAATCTGGAAATATAATACCAAGCATGAAATAACTCCCAAAACCTGGTGTCATGGCTATAGAGCATCCATATAGATAAATACATAATGCAACTCCTAATGGGGAAAGCTACAAAGATGGCTATCCAAGACCCGACTAGGATAGCTCCAACACTAAAAGGAAAATAGGCTAACAAGGACACCAATTTTTCACCGAATCTTAAGAAAATACCAACTACTACACTTGATCACGTCTTTTATGGAAACTAGTACTAGTACCAGCATCAGAAAAAGATGTAGAAGTGTAGCATGAGTACCAAAACAATGGGTACCCTGTAGGCATCATAAGCTGACCGGGCATTAGTAAGCATAAATAAGGTGAAGAACGGTAAAGAAAAGTAGAGAATTTCCTAGCAAGTAACACAATGGCACGTACTATAACCCAAAGAGGTGTAACTATAATAATATCTAATAAGTGCAGTGGTGGATAAACTATCAGTGTGTGTAGTGTCAGCTAACAAGTACAGTAGAAAGTCACCAATAAGGCATGGCAGATAGACTCATGACATAAATAGATCATAACCAAACATGACATGTACCTGGAGCTCCAATGTGACTAGTAAAAGTATGGATCAAATAGAGAAAGAGAACCACAGGGAGTGTAACCACTGAACGTAACAATAAAAATATAACTATAGTGAGGAAAGTAATCAATAACACCATAGAGTAGCAATCAGACCTAGCTATCATAGCCACATAACTATCCCAACAGAACTTCCCCCTTAAAACCTGGCTAGGATTTCTCCGACAGTGAAAGGAAAATCGGCCAATAAGGACACCAACTACTCACCAAAACTCTAGAAAATACCAGCTACTATGCTTGATAATTCCCATCGGTAAAACTCATACTAGTACCTACTTCAAGAAAAGTCCCCTCCGCCCAAACTTCATAACGTCTTTCATGGGCGACACTCGCATAAACACCATGTCCCTAATAATAATCTCTAGAGGTCGAAGTCTAGTTCTGCATAACTCTTCTAATATCTCTATGCAGTCCATAGTCAGTACTGAATGAACCAGACTCTCTTTGTAGCATCCCAAATCAGGTCAAAACTCTGAGGTAGAATCTCAATGCTACTGTACCAACCTATCAGCGATCTGCAATGCCTACTATACAAGGCCTCGAATGATGCCATCTGAATACTAGAATGGTAGCTATTATTATAAGAGAACTTTGTTAAATCCAAATGCTAATCCCAGATACCCCTAAAAAAAAATGCAAGCCTGAAGCATATCCTGTATTACCTGAATAGTCCGCTTAAACTAACTGTCCATCTGCAGGTGAAAAGACGTGCTCAAAGCTACCTCGGTACCCCTCTTGTCCTCCATAATTGTGATGTAAATTGTGTACCTCAGTATGATATAATAGAACATAGGACCCCATGCAAATAGAGAACCTCTCTAACATACAGAGTCGTAAGTGTCTTGACACCCCAAGAAGATGAAGTCGGTAGAAAGTAAACAGACTTGGTCAAATGATCCATGATAACCCAAATACAATCCATGTCCTCTGGAAGTATGAGGGAGCCTTGAAACAAAGTCCATGGTGACCCTTTCCTATTTCCACATAGGGATAGGGTCTCGTTGCAACACACCACCTAGTCTTCGATGCTCAAACTTTTCCTGTTGGTAGTTTAAGCATCGGGAAACAAACCTAGTAACATCTGACCTCAGATGAAGCCACCAGTAGTGCTACCTCAAATCTCTGCTCATCTTTGTGAAGCCCGGATATATGGAATATCTATTGCAGTGGAACTTGTGAAGAATATTCTAAATCATGTTTCTGCCCTGAGAACTGCCTATTCATAAAACACCATCAAAATATATAGATGCACCACTGTAATCATACCTCAGAAACAACTCTGTAATACAATTCAAAGATCCATCCTTGTATTACCACTGTCGTATATGATTGAACAAGGTAGTTCTAGTCTCAATATGCGCAAGGACTGCTCCTGCCTGATATGTCCAGCCTGACTAAATGGTTAGCCAAAGATTGAATGTCTAAGGCCAATGGCTTTACTAAAATACAAAATAAAAGCCAAGATGCCTATATTAACAGTCTTTTGGCTTAGAGCATCTGCAATTACATTTGCTCTACCGGGATGATATAGGATGCTGATATCATAATCCTTCAGGAGCTTGAACTATCTCCTCTGCTTAAGATTGAGCTCCATCTAGCTCAAAATAAACTGAAGACTGTGTTGATCGGTAAAAATCTCATAAGGGACCCCACATCAATACACAACCTAACTAAATACCAGAGCCATCACAGTAAACTGTATAAGTTTAGCCCTCGACCGAAAGTGTCGACATTATTGCAAAAGTAAGTAACTCTTTGAGTCTCAAAAAGTTGGACTCACAATCCTCAAACCATCAGAAGGGAACATTCTTGTGGCTCAACTAGGTCATAAGAGCTTCTATGAATGAAAATCCCTGAATAAACTGTCTATAATAACCGGCCAACCTAAAAAAATCTATGAAGATCAAAAGGAATAGTGGTTCAAGTCCAATCACGAACATCTGAGACCTTAGTTGTATCCACACTGATATTGGTTAAAGAAACAACATGCCCTAAAAATGCCACCAAATCTAAATCGAAAGGCATACTTTGAAAAATTTTCATACAACTATTCAGTCCTCAAAGTATGGAGTACATCTCTCAAATACTCCTCATGCTTCTCTCGGCTACGATAATACACCAGTATGTCATCAATGAATACAATCACAAATGAATCAAGATACGTCCTGAATACTCTAGTCATAAGATCTATAAACATAGCTGGGGAATTAGTCAACCGAAATGACATAACGAGGAACTCAAAGTGCCCATACCGAGTTTGAAAAGCAGTCTTCGGGATATTCTCAGTATGAATCTGCAGCTGGTTATAACCCTATGCCAAATCAATCTTTGAGAACACCACTGCACCTGAAACTGATCAAACAAGTCATCAATCACCGACAAAGTATACTTTTCTTGATAGTAACTTTGTTCAACTGCCTGTATTCAATACACATACTCATAGTCCTATTTTTATTCTTTACAAATAATACTGGAGTTCCCCATGGAGAAACACTAGGGAGAACAAAGCCACCAACAACCAAGTCCTATAACTGAACATTGAGCTCTCAAAGCTTTGCTGCTAACTCATCAGAAAAAAATAAAGAAACTCTCTGAAAATGGGCACGGACTCAGGGGAAGGAGGGTCAATGCTCACATCATGAACATATGTTAAATAAGTAGTACCACCCCTGACTAAAGACCTACTAGCATGTATACTAGATACCACTAGCATCGGAGAGTAGCTAATAGGGTTCTGCCAATTTTCGGAGACACGAGGGGCACAGATAAGACCAAGGTCTAGGAAAAAGAATTCCGAATTGCATGATGAGGAGATAACCAATCCATACCCAATATCAGATTAAAGTCAATCATGTCCATATCCATAAGATAAGGCCGAGTGTCAAACCCAACCCCAGTACAGCCACAACACAAGCTCGGTGAACTCAATCCACCATAATAGGCTCACCTATTGGAGTAGCCACACTCACGGGAACAAGGAAGGGCTCATACAAAACACCCAAATGGGGCATAAAATAAAGATATACATAAGAAAATGTAGATCCAGTGTGAAATAATACCAAGGTTGGCTGGTGACAAACAAATAACATACCCGTAACTACGCATCAGAACTCTCTGTTAGAGACTTATCAGGTACAAAATAAAACTAATGACATTCGGCACCCTATTTACCTCTCCCTCGGCTTCCTCCCTGGTTCCTCCGGCCCCTACCATGATCAACTTGAGTCACTAACTTCCCACCTCTAACTGGTGATGGCACTATTTGCACAAACTCTGTGGTCTGCATTACTGGCTGAATTATATGACATCGCGGTAACTTTCAGAAATAGTGACCTATGTCTCCACACTCATAGCAACACCGACCTCTGCCTCAACCAGAACCACTAGCTAGGCCACCCCGGCCACCACTGCCCTAAACCCTGATCATAGGCAGTTTTGCCTATCGAAAAGCCACATAACTCATAGTACTTGACTTTATTTTGAGAATAATTATATAATATATGATGGTTTTGTAGTGAATATGTGGAAATACTTCTAACCAATGTGATTAGCAT